>CM076574.1:569365261-569608862 GCA_034641835.2 Pinus albicaulis
AATTAATTGTAATTTTTCTCATTGGCCTTGATGCCATCCTGTACAGCTCCATTCTTATTTTAATACCCAAGAGGTGATTTTTGAAATACTTTCATATCTAGTTTTCATATCTGGATTTCACATTTCAAGTTGACAATATAACAGATAAGTTGACAATTTTTTCAAATGCAAATCTAGATAAAAGCATGGCTGTCTTTGTCAATGATTTTTGGAATACCTCTTATCGTCTAAATTATTAAAATATGAGTTCTGATTTGTTGCATTGTTTGTCAAACCACCTTTTTTGTTGCAGTATTTGTAAAAACCAAAGTTTGATAATATAAGTTTATTAATGTCCAGCAAATGATCAAAGGAGTATGTCAATGGGAAGACCAAGGGTTAGCTCAACTGGTTTTTTTTCATGTTGTTGGGCATCTGCCTAGTTCAACCCTCCTGGTTAGGCACACTAGTCTATGACTTTAGCGAACAGGGTTACTAGGGATGCCATCCACAAACATGAGGAAGCATCTCTTGGGTTTCCCCACAAGGTTTTCCTTGGGGAAAATGTTAGGTCAATGGGATTATAAGAGTACATCACTAGCCAAAATACAATGTGGAAGTGTGGAAGTGTGGACTATAAAGATGCTAAAAATCATATCAAAACAGATTTTTAATTGTGCTAGAAGCAGAACAACAAGAGAAGATAAGAAAGTACATGACTCGGAGTGGAGATAAAGTAATTACAAGAAAAAGATAATATGTATGATATCTGAGGACCAAAGGAACTTTAGTTTGAACTAGTCATGGTATGCTAGTGCTGACAGGTGAGGACGAGCAATTAGATCAAGGGGGGTCTCCCTGCTAGAGTCCTCAATGACCGCAAAATTTTTTTTGGACTAGTGGATGATGTCCTTTGGAGTGTGTCTGGGACTGATAGGGCTCTACAGTATGATCCTTGTGGGAAGCCCAAATTTGAGCAAGCTCTCCTAACATCCAGGCATGGAAAAATTCTCCTGATGGATGGTTGGCTGTGTGGATTTGGGGGCACCCAGCTCCAAGGCCTTGTCGAGTTGTCTACTAAATTGTCTTGTTGGTAAAATGGTGTGCACGTGTGGCCTGGAACAACAACTCCATAAGGACCTTGTGAGGTAAGTGACTAGTCCACTCCTTTCCCATATGGGAAGGGGATATTGAGAAATATATGCACAGATCGACAAAATAATTGTATTAGCGCTGAGAACTCTATTATCACAGTGGTTTGTGAAGCTTTCCAATGAATGAACAAAATGTATTTCATTCTGAAAGTACCCTATAATATATTCTACTATCCTATTATCAACTATATAATTTAGTTTAACTAATTATATAAATGGATGCAAATTAATGCTTATTTAGAGTCTTGTTGATCAAAATAATAGTTTATTGCACCTATATTTTATAGTATTATAGTATTTTGGTATTAAAAATAATATCTTCTAAAATTTGGGTTTCGAAAATTGTTGATAACTTCTTGACTGAAGTGCTTGAGTCTCTCCAAGGAGATGCAATGAGTCACAAATCAATCAAAGTAAGGCAGCAAGCTTCACATTAACAAATCAGCCATATCTTCATCTTCTACTAGCTTCTTAACAAACCTCACATGCAAATCTATCCTTGGAATACTCAACCAGTAGTCGAGCCTTCCAATCAGCGTCCAAGCTCATGAGGGATAACGTGGCTGGTCTACGGGAAAGGGCATCTGCTACCACGTTGTTCTTCCCTTTGACATACTCTATGTCAAAGTCGTAAGCCTAGATCTTGCTGATCCACTTCTGCTGCCTCTCCTGTAACTGCTTCTGCTCCAGAAAGTACTTCAGGCTGTTATGATCTGTCCTGACTCTGAATCTGCCGCCTACCAAGTACTGCCGTAATTTGGCCAATGCATGCATGATGGCCAACATCTCCTTATCATAGATGGGATAAAGTCTCTCATGTGGAAGGAGCTTCCGGCTCTCGAACGCAATCGGATGACCCTCCTGCATCAAAACTGCTCCAATCCCTTCCCCCGATGCATCGCACTCTAGGACAAAGGGCTGAGTGAAATCGGGCAATGCCAGTACCGGACAACTACTCATCACCTCCTTGAGCTTATCAAAAGCTCGCTGGGCGGTATCCGTCCAACTGAATGCCCCCTTCCTCGTCAGCTCTGTGAGGGGTGCAGCAAGCTGTGAGAAGCCCTTGACGAAATTCCTGTAGTAAGTACAGATACCAATGAACCCTCTACACTCTGTCACATTCCGCGGCTCTGGCCAGTCCCTGATAGCCCGGATCTTCTCGTCATGGACTCTCACCCCGTCCACTCCTATGATGTGTCCCAAATACAACATCTCTGTCAATCCAAACTCACACTTGGAGAGTTTGGCAAAGAACTGCTGCTCCTCCAGAATGCGCAAGACTGTCTCAATGTGCTAGAGGTGCTCCTCCCAGGTCCTGCTGTATATGAGAATATCGTCAAAGAAAACCAGCACGAACTTCCTCAGATGATCCCTGAAGATATGGTTCATGCAAGACTGAAAAGTGGCAGGTGCATTGGTCAGCCCAAATGGCATGACCAGAAACTCAAAGTGCCCGTAATGACACCTGAAAGCAGTCTTGGGAATGTCCTGTTCCCTCATGCGTATCTGATGGTACCCGGACCTCAAATCAATCTTTGAGAAGAATCGTGCTCCTCTCAGCTCGTCCATCAACTCATCGATCCTGGGAATGGGGTACCTGTTTTTCAAAGTCTTCTTGTTCAGAGCTCTGTAATCAATGCACATGCGTAATGTGCCATCCTTCTTCTTCACCAGCACTACTGAAGAAGCGAAAGGACTGGTGCTGGGTCGGATGTGCCCAAGGGCCAGCAGCTCCTGAATGGCCCGCTCTATCTCATCCCGATAGGCCTTGGGATGCCTATATGGGGTGGTGATCACTGCCTGTATCCCCTGCTCCAACTCGATCGTGTGCTCAAACCCCCGATCTGGTGGCTGTCCTGGTGGAATGTCTCCAAAAACTACTGCATACCTGTCGAGAAGAGTCTGTAGATCAGGGTGCACCGCCCTACCCGTATCTACTATCTCTGAAGCTCGCAACTCGACTGCCCACTCTATATCTCCCTTGCGGAAAGTCGCATCCATGCTGTGTGCCGATACTGTCTGGGGCGGATATGTGTTCTGTCCTCGGATGTTCTCATGCCTCCCTGTCTTGGGATCGTCCCACTCCATTTCCAAGGCCTTCCAATCTGTTGTGACCTTCCCCAGAGTGATAAGCCACTGCACTCCCAATATCACATTGGTGTCCGGAATGTCCACCACAAAGAAGTGATCAGTCAAAGTATAGGTGCCCATCGTCACTGAAAACTCTGGTACATATCGAGCACAAGCCATGGTCTGATCTCCTGGAACCAAAACCGAAAACCCATCAAAGCTCTCCGTGGGTATGCCTCTCCGTGCGACCATCTGGGCATCGATGAAATTGTGGGTGGCCCCACTGTCAACTAGAGCTGAGACACGCTGTCCCCGCACTGTCCCACATACGCGCAATGTCAGATACTTGGGGACTCCTCGTAATGCTGCTAGAGCTCCCCCAGTAGGTGCAAATGATGCCTCCCCTGCATCGGGTGGTGGAGGTGGTAAAGCACTCTGCGCTGCATAACACTCTCCTGCCTCCTCATCATCCAACTCATCCTCTTCTCCACTGCCCTCGGAGAAGACCTCTATGAAATGTGCCTTCCCTGCTGTGCACTTGTGTCCTGGTGCCCACGGCTCCTGGCAGGTGAAGCACAATCGTTTCCGCCTCAGCTCTCTCCTAGCCTCATCATCATACTGTCCTCGTCCGGGATTCGCCTTGGGAGGCGGAATCCTCGTGTCCTTACCCTTAGGCTGGAAAGCCTGTCTCTGGGGATAAGGTGGCCGAGTCCTAGGCAAGACATCTTGTAGGTCACGTGCCCTACTGATAGCATCCTGAAGTGTAGCCGGTTTGTTCGACCGGACTAGACCACGAAGTGGTTCTGACAGCCCCTCTACAAACATCGTAATCAACCGAGCTGCTGATATGTCAGGTACCATCACTGAAACCCTCAAAAAGTCTGAGATGTATGCCTCTGCACTACATGTCTGTCTGAGCTTGGTCAGCTCGAGGAAAGGCTGATCCGGGTCCTTCTGGTCAAAACGTTTCACCACCCTCCTGGTGAACTCAGCATATGTAGTCACTGTGGAATGCCCCAGTGTTGTCAACCCATGAAACCACCAGTTCTGGGCCTCACCCTCTAGATGTAATGCGGCCATCTTAATGGCCTCCCTCTCTGGCATCTGGTTAAGCTGAAAATAGAGGTCTAGTTTCTCCACCCAAGACCTGGCTGTAGTCTTCGGTGACCCGTCAAACATCGGCAAATGAAATTTGCTGGCTGCACGGTTAGTATCACGGTGGGAGCCCCGTCCCTTATTTCGATCATGAGGCTTGCCGCCACATCGGAACTGGATATATTGATTGAAAGGGAAAGCATCCATGAATTCCTGTCCCATGCTTCGCCAGTCTGCAAACAGAACTGCATGATGATCGAGACCCCCATCTCTTGATGCCGTTTGCTCCTCTTCCTCTACCGGGAAAGTAGGCATGGTAGGTCGCGTGTCCATGGAATCGACCTTCTGTGCTGTCACAATGGGAATAGCATCCGGTATGCAACTAGACGCTCCCGATCCTTCCCCTACCTGAAAGACCCTAGGGGTTTCTTTCTGCGTCCCCTCTGCAACCTTCTTGGTTACCTCCTGCATGAATGCATCCATCTTTGCATCCATCTTCTCAGTCAACTTCTCAGTCAATCTCGCAAACATGGCCTCCATTGGATTCCTCAGTTCTGCCTCTGAATCAGAATCGCCTCCCCCGAGGAGACTGGGGTGACCCCTAGGTGCCATAGACTGCTAGCACCACAGGCTGAGCCAGATCTAAGCTCCGATACCACTGTAATATCCCCAAAGGGAAATAACCAGTAATAAACAGAAATACACCAATACAGATATAGAAAATATAACGCTGAACCAGATCACTGAATCATAGCACATGGAATACCAGAAACTGAGCCATTTTATTAATCAGAAAGTACATAGAGAGGAGTACAATAAATCGGAGTAAGTGCACCTATCCTTGCCCTAGGCAAGTGGAGACCCTCTCAACAGATAATGGCTGCAACAAGGACAGCGTCTTAGCTGGTCTAAATGCTGAAGATGAAGCTGGCCCGAAATGCGGTGAGAAGGCCCCTGATAAATTTGTGATCTCCAGCTGCAAACTCCCTCCTGATAGAAAAATGACCCCAATGTTGCTAGTGGCGAAGTAGAAATAGATAGGCACCGGTCTGATCCTCGGACAAATAGATCGACTCTGAAGGTAGAAAACGCATTTGTTGAACTGCCTCTCCCAAATCACGCTCATGAGTCACGTCCTACCAAGTGGTCTGCTCTGAATACTCGGATCTGACGGATCGAAGCCTCCAAACCGGTCTGCGTCCTTCCCTTCTGATGCGTCTCTATCGGATGCGCACCAAACCTTCGGATCTATGCTAGATCAGATCTATGCTAGATCCGACAATATCTCTTCAGATCTACAACCTCTAGGGCTGGATCTGATGTTAACCCTTCAGATCTGGACTAGATCTGCCAATATTTCCTCAGATCTGCAACTCCCCAAGATGGATCTAGGGCTAAACCTCCAGATCTGCAAGATACAAGACCGGATCTGCAAGTGGCTGCTCAGATCTACCCTTTCCAAGATTGGATCTAACAATAGGCCTTCAGATCTGCAACCCTTCCCTTCAGAAATGGACAGCGTCCTCCCTTCCAGACTTGACAGCGTCCTCCCTTCCAGACTTGACAGCGTCCTCCTCCTCACTGGACAGCGTTCTCCCTTGCCAGAACTGGACTGCGTCCTTCCTAGGACAGCGTCCTCACCCTCCTGAATAAAACTGCGTCCTCTCTCTGGATGAGACAGCGTCCTCCCCTCAATGAACTGCGCAGCCACTAGAGGGCTTATCCTCCTCAGATTTGCTTCAGGAACTGCTGCTGCTCTGCTACTGGAACTGAAAAGTGTACTCAGAACAAACCTTACTAGGGCGGGCACTCGAAGTCCCCCGAAGCTAAGGGTGAAACCAGAAAAACCTTACCAGGGCAGGCACTCGAAGTCCCCCGAGGCTAAGGGTGAGATCTCCGACCGGAGACACTCGTGCACTAAACAGTGCTGCAGACCGACTAAACAACCGGCGTGCTGAAGCAGACAAGAGTCCAACTATCAATAAGAATATCAAATCATGAATGATCAAATGAGGTGAGAGCCTCTCCTTTTATAACATCAAACTCCCTCCAAAACTTAACTCTCCCTGGATCTGCGCAATTTACCTTGGGTTAGCCTGATGCCTTCCCCATCATATCCACGTGGACCCCCAAGGCCCCCTCTCTAAGTTACAACGTCAATCTACTAGGAAAAGAACACTTTATTATAAAGTGAGGTGACTAAAGTGAGGTGACCCCTCTTATTTCTCACTTTATTTATTATTTCTAGCTAAAGCGGCAAAATAAAACAAAAATGCAATATTCCAATTAGCAAGGCTAATTGGGAATATTACAGTCTCCCCCGGCAAAACGTTGCTTGTCCTCAAGCAACTGAAGTGAGGGATGCTGTAAGATCTTCTCATCTTCCCAAGTGGCATCCTCATCTGGCAGATTCTTCCATCTCACCAAGAACTCTCTGATCTTCCTGCTCCGTAGCTGTCTCTCCCTGGTGTCAATAATGGCCTCTGGCTGTAATACCAGGTGCCCCTCATCATCTGTCGGAGGTAGCTCCCCGGTGACTGTCACATGCTGGCCCAGTGCCTTCTTCAGGCATGATACATGGAAAATGTTATGAATCCGGCTGCCTTGGGGCAGCTCCAACTCGTATGCAACCTGTCCGATCCTACGAATCACCCTGTATGGTCCATAAAAGCGAGGCTTAAGCTTCTCTGCCCCCTTCTGTTTGAGTGAAGACTGGCGGTATGGCTGTAACCGTAGGTAGACCAAATCCCCTACCTCAAAGTGTCGCTCCACTCGGCCCCTGTCTGCATATAATTTCTGCTGATTTTGTGCGGTGGCTATGTTGTCCTTGAGAGCCCGGAGGATGTCTTGGCTCTCTTGGATCCATAATTTGGCTCGTGGAGCCCTGCTAACACCAAACATCACATCCACAAAAGATAAGGAATGGTATCCATACAACGCATAGAAAGGTGTCATGCCAATGGTCATATGGTGGGTTGTGTTGTAGCAGTATTCGCCCAGATGCAGCCATTTCAACCACGCTCTCTGCTGCCCACTGACGTAGTTATGCAAGTAGCCCTCCAGCCACTTGTTAACTATCTCTGTCTGGCCGTCTGTCTGGGGATGATAGCTGGTGCTCGGTGTCAACTCAGTCCCTACCAGTCGAAAGAGCTCCTGCCAAAAACCACCCATAAAACGGCTGTCCCTGTCACTAACGATGGTCTTGGGCAGACCATGTAATCTGAAAATCTCCCGGAAAAACAGCTCTGCCACCTGCGCTGCTGTATAATGTGCCGAAATGGCGAAAAAGTGAGCATACTTCGTTAGCCGATCAACTACCACGAAGATGCAGTCCTTGCCCTGCACTGTGGGCAAACCCGTGATGAAGTCCATCGAAACACTCTCCCACTTCCCCTCTGGAATGGGAAGCGGCTGCAACAACCCTGCGGGATGGGTCATCTCCCCTTTGTTCCGCTGGCAAACCTCACACTCCCGAACATGTTGGAGTACGTCCTCCTTGAGGCCCTTCCATGCAAATCTCTCCCGGATGGCCCTGTACATCTTGGTGAACCCTTGATGGCCCGCCAATGGTGAATCATGAGAGGCATGGAGTATCTTCTCCTTGAGCTGAGACCCCTCAGTCAAGAAGATCCGATCCCTGTAATAGATGACCTCATCTTCCACCCTGTATCTGTTATCTGCTACCTGTCCATCCAGCACCTCACATGCAAATCTATCCTTGGAATACTCAACCAGTAGTCGAGCCTTCCAATCAGCGTCCAAGCTCATGAGGGATAACGTGGCTGGTCTACGGGAAAGGGCATCTGCAACCACGTTGTTCTTCCCTTTGACATACTCTATGTCAAAGTCGTAAGCCTGGATCTTGCTGATCCACTTCTGCTGCCTCTCCTGTAACTGCTTCTGCTCCAGAAAGTACTTCAGGCTGTTATGATCTGTCCTCACCCTAAATCTGCCACCTACCAGGTACTGCCGGAATTTGGCCAATGCATGCATGATGGCCAACATCTCCTTGTCATAGATGGGGTAAAGCCTCTCATGTGGAAGGAGCTTCCGGCTCTCGAACGCAATCGGATGACCCTCCTGCATCAAAACTGCTCCAATCCCTTCCCCTGATGCATCGCACTCTAGGACAAAGGGCTGAGTGAAATCGGGCAATGCCAGTACCGGACAACTACTCATCACCTCCTTGAGCTTATCAAAAGCTCGCTGGGCGGTATCCATCCAACTGAATGCCCCCTTCCTCGTCAGCTCTGTGAGGGGTGCAGCAAGCTGTGAGAAGCCCTTGACGAACTTCCTGTAGTAAGTACAGATACCAATGAACCCTCTACACTCTGTCAGATTCCGTGGCTCTGGCCAGTCCCTGATAGCCCGGATCTTCTCGTCATGGACTCGCACTCCGTCCACTCCTATGATGTGTCCCAAATACAACATCTCTGTCAATCCAAACTCACACTTGGAGAGTTTGGCAAAGAACTGCTGCTCCTCCAAAATGCGCAAGACTGTCTCAATGTGCTGGAGGTGCTCCTCCCAGGTCCTGCTGTATATGAGAATATCATCAAAGAAAACCAGCACGAACTTCCTCAGATGATCCTTGAAGATATGGTTCATGCAAGACTGAAAAGTGGCAGGTGCATTGGTCAGCCCAAATGGCATGACCAGAAACTCAAAGTGCCCATAATGACACCTGAAAGCAGTCTTGGGAATGTCCTGTTCCCTCATGCGTATCTGATGGTACCCGGACCTCAAATCAATCTTTGAGAAGAATCGTGCTCCTCTCAACTCGTCCATCAACTCATCGATCTTGGGAATGGGGTACCTGTTTTTCAGGGTCTTCTTGTTCAGAGCCCTGTAATCAATGCACATGCGTAATGTGCCGTCCTTCTTCTTCACCAGCACTACTGAAGAAGCGAAAGGACTGGTGCTGGGTCGAATGTGCCCAAGGGCCAGCAACTCCTGAATGGCCCGCTCTATCTCATCCCGATAGGCCTTGGGATGCCTATATGGGGTGGTGATCACTGCCGGTATCCCCTGCTCCAGCTCGATCGTGTGCTCAAACCCCCGATCTGGTGGCTGTCCTGGTGGAATGTCTCCAAAAACTACTGCATACCTGTCGAGAAGAGTCTGTAGATCGGGGTGCACCGCCCTTCCCGTATCTACTATCTCTGAAGCCCGCAACTCGACTGCCCACTCTATATCTCCCCTGCGGAATGTCGCATCCATGCTGTGTGCCGATACTGTCTGGGGCGGATATGTGTTCTGTCCTCGGATCTTCTCATGCCTCCCCGTCTTGGGATCATCCCACTCCATTTCCCAGGCCTTCCAATCTGTTGTGACCTTCCCCAGAGTGATAAGCCACTGCACTCCCAATATCACATTGGTGTCCGGAATGTCCACCACAAAGAAGTGATCAGTCAAAGTATAGGTGCCCATCGTCACTGATAACTCTGGTACATATCGGGCACAAGCCATGGTCTGATCCCCTGGAACCAAAACCGAAAACCCATCAAAGCTCTCCGTGGGTATGCCTCTCCGTGCGACCATCTGGGCATCGATGAAATTGTGGGTGGCCCCACTGTCAACTAGAACTGAGACACGCTGTCCCCGCACTGTCCCACGTACGCGCAATGTCAGATACTTGGGGACTCCTCGTAATGCTGCTAGAGCTCCCCCAGTAGGTGCAAATGATGCCTCTCCTGCATCGGGAGGTGGAGGTGGTAAAGCACTCTGCGCTGCATAACACTCTCCTGCCTCCTCATCATCCAACTCATCCTCTTCTCCACTGCCCTCGGAGAAGACCTCTATGAAATGTGCCTTCCCTGCTGTGCACTTGTGTCCTGGTGCCCACGACTCCTGGCAGGTGAAGCACAATCGTTTCCGTCTCAGCTCTCTCCTAGCCTCATCATCATACTGTCCTCGTCCGGGATTCACCTTGGGAGGCGGAATCCTCGTGTCCTTACCCTTAGGCTGGAAAGCCTGTCTCTGGGGATAAGGTGGCCGAGTCCTAGGCAAGACATCTTGTAGGTCACGTGCCCTACTGATAGCATCCTGAAGTGTAGCCGGTTTGTTCGACCGGACTAGACCACGAAGTGGTTCTGACAGCCCCTCTACAAACATCGTGATCAACCGAGCTGCTGATATGTCAGGTACCATCACTGAAACCCTCAAAAAGTCTGAGATATATGCCTCTGCACTACCTGTCTGTTTGAGCTTGGTCAGCTCGAGGAAAGGCTGATCCGGGTCCTTCTGGTCAAAGCGTTTCACCACCCTCCTGGTGAACTCAGCATATGTAGTCACTGTGGAATGCCCCAGTGTTGTTAACCCATGAAACCACCAGTTCTGGGCCTCACCCTCTAGATGTAATGCAGCCATCTTAATGGCCTCCTTCTCTGGCATCTGGTTAAGATGAAAATAGAGGTCTAGTTTCTCCACCCAAGACCTGGCTGTGGTCTTTGGTGACCCATCAAACATCGGCAAATGAAATTTGCTGGCTGCACGGTTACTATCACGGTGGGAACCCCGTCCCTTATTTCGATCATGAGGCTTACTGCCGCTTCGGAACTGCAGATATTGATTGAAAGGGAGAGTATCCATGAATTCCTGCCCCAGGCTTCGCCAATCTGCAAACCAAACTGCATGAAGATCGGGACCCTCATCTCTTGATGCCGTTTGCTCCACTTCCTCTACCGGGAAAGTAGGCATGGTAGGTCGCGTGTCCATGGAATCGGCCTTCTGCGCTGTCATAATGGGTATAGCATCTGGTATGCAACTAGATGTTCCCGATCCTTCCCCTACCTGAAAGACCCTAGGGGGTTCTTTCTGCGTTACCCCTGCAACCTTCCTGGTTACCTCCTCCATGAATGCATCCATCTTTGCATCCATCTTCTCACTCAACTTCTCAGCCAATCTTGCCAACATAGCCTCCATTGGATTCCTCCGTTCGTCTTCTGAATCAGAATCACCTCCCCCAAGGAGAGTGGGGTGACCCCTAGGTGCCATAGAGTGCTAGCACCACAGGCTGAGCCAGATCTAAGCTCTGATACCACTGTAATATCCCCAAAGGGGAACAACCAGTAATAAACAGAAATACACCAATGCAGATATAGAAAATATAATAATGAACCAGATCACTGAATCATAGCACATGGAACACCAGAAACTGAGCCATTTTATTAATCAGAAAGTACATAGAGAGGAGTACAATAAATCAGAGTAAGTGCACCTATTCTTGCCCTAGGCAAGTGGAGACCCTCTCAACAGAAAATGGCTGCAACAAGGACAGCGTCCTAGCTGCTCTGCAAGCTGAAGATGAACTGCGCTGGTACTGGGGCTGAAGACTGATAAATTTGCTGACCTCCAACTGCAAACCCTCCACAATGAAAAACGCTGTCTCTGCTAGTGACAGCGCAGAAACAGATAGAGCACCAGTCACCAAATCCTCCAGGCAAATAGATCAGCCTCTGAAGGCTAGAAAACGCTGTTGAGCCTACCTCTCCCAAGTCTGCTCCTCAGATCAGCGTCCTACCAAGTGGATCTGCTCCTGAACACTCAGATCTGACAGATCTGAAGCCTCCAAACCAGATCTGCGTCCTTCCCTTCCTGATCTGCGTCCTCCCCTATCAGATCTGCCACCAAACCTTCAGATCTATACTGGATCTGACAATATCTCTTCAGATCTACAGCCTCTAGGGCTGGATCTGATGTTAACCCTTCAGATCTGGACTAGATCTGCCAATATTTCCTCAGATCTGCAACTCTCCAAGCTGGATCTAGTGCAAAACCCCCAGATCTGCAACATACAAGACTAGATCTGCCACATACAGGACTAGATCTGCAAGATCTATCCTTCCCAAAGCTGGATCTAACAATAAGCCTTCAGATCTGCAACTCTTACCTTCAGAAATGGACAGCGTCCTCCCTTCCAGACTTGACAGCGTCCTCCTCCTCACTGGACAGCGTTCTCCCTTGCCAGAACTGGACTGCGTCCTTCCTAGGACAGCGTCCTCACCCTCCTGAATAAAACTGCGTCCTCTCTCTGGATGAAACAGCGTCCTCTCCTCAATGAACTGCGCAGCCGCTAGAGGGCTTCTCCTCCTCAGATTTGCTTCAGAAACTGCTGCTGCTCTGCTACTGGAACTGAAAAGTGTACTCAGAACAAACCTTACTAGGGCGGGCACTCGAAGTCCCCCGAAGCTAAGGGTGAAACCAGAAAACCTTACCAGGGGCGGCACTCGAAGTCCCCCGAGGCTAAGGGTGAGATCTCCGACCGGAGACACTCGTGCACTAAACAGTGCTGCAGACCGACTAAACAACCGGCGTGCTGAAGCAGACAAAGTCTAGCTATCAATAAGAATATCAAATCATGAATGATCAAATGAGGTGAGAGCCTCTCCTTTTATAACATCAAACTCCCTCCAAAACTTAACTCTCCCTGGATCTGCGCAGTTTACCTTGGGTCAGCTTGATGCCTCCCCCATCATATTCGTGTGGACCCCCAAGGCCCCCTCTCTAAGTTACAACGTCAATCTACTAGGAAAAGAACACTTTATTATAAAGTGAGGTGACTAAAGTGAGGTGACCCCTCTTATTTCTCACTTTATTTATTATTTCTATCTAAAGCGGCAAAATAAAACAAAAATGCAATATTCCAATTAGCAAGGCTAATTGGGAATATTACATCTCTCTTGCTCAAAATGCTCAAGTGATGAATAATGAGGGGGAGGAGGGCCTTTTATGTTCCCCCCCACCTCCCCTCTCCCCCTCCCTCTTTCCCTCCCTTTTTCCCCCCTGCCGGTTACCCTCCTTTGCCTACCGGGCGCGCGACCATAACCGGCCAGGAGCGAATTTTTTAAGGGAGGAGCGATTGGGGAGTGATTGCTCCCGATCACTCCCTGAAATGCTCTCGATCGCTCTCGAAGTCGCTCTCTATGTGCTCTTGAGGGAAGCACGAATTGGGAGCAAGTTTTGGGGGGGGGGGGGGGGCGCACTCCCCTGCAACCCTGCCCAAAACGCTGAGCCTTTTTATTATATTAACTAGATGGAGTACAATGAGTAGGAACAAAAGAACCTGGGCATTCTACAACAAGCAAGGCAAGATCCTAGGTGAATATCATGGTACCTGTTGGCTTGTGACCTCACCGATAAAAGAAAAGGAGTTGTCGTATAAACAAAAAGAAAAACACAGGCTAAGAGGACGGGGAACAGCAAAGGTCATGGAAGCGGCTTTCAAAGAACGAGCGCGGTGATATCATAAAGATTATTCAACAAGGCAGCGCGCACAATTCTGCGGTGGAACCATGCGCCAAGAATTGGCGGCCAATAACCATTCCGTCGGCACCCGAGAGACGCTACGGTGGTCGAAGCCGACCCCTCGGAGAAGGTGACGTCATCCCTCGGAGAAGGTGACGTCATCCCTCATCCACCGGGTGCCATGTGTCTCACTGTCGATGTCCTTACGACATTAGCCCTACAAGTGTCATCCCGCCTCGATACTCTGTAATACCTTGTTTTTCGTAGCATGTTTTACTCTTGGTTGTTCAATGTTACTGTTATTTACCGGTATTCAAGCAGATTAAAAACTCGAAGGGCTGGTCGCTTTCACTCTCACGTCGTTTTCCCCTGCTCCCTCACTGCTATTTTAGGTATTTCGTCGTCTCCCCTTTTGCTATTTCCCTTTTACTTTTATTTCAAATTATCATGGAAAAACTGAACCGCTCAGCGCCCGAAACCCCCCAAGCCCGCGAGGTCAGGACTGCTCCTGGACCCGAGCCCCTCACTGATGCTCACGCCCAACTCTGTGACCCAGTTTATCCCTTCAATGTGGCCCGCACCGGAGCCGAGCTCTTTGATTATCGACGAAGGGGCGAGGATATCTTTAGGGTTGTCGAGTCAGGTCTTTACTATCAAATTGCCCCGACGATACACCCATTCCCGGAGTTTATTGTCTGGCTTGGGGAGGCCTACATCAAGCGTAAGAACATTTTCCTTTCCACTCGGGGCACCAAGATCCTTGAGATTACCCCAAAACTCATAAGAAAAGCCCTTTGTTACCCTCCCGCTCGGGACTGCGTCGAGTTCTCTAAAGTCACTCTCTCCTGCCATTTCTCAAATCAATCCTTGGAAAAACAAAGTGGTTTCCTCGACCTTATCTCAGACTCACGCCTATTATCGTTCCCTCACACTGAGTCGATTCCATTGTCATCATTTCGCAGTAGCATACAACCCATTCTTGCGGTCATCTCAGGAATGTTAGGGTTTGAGGATGCTGAGTTGGTAACCAAAGCGGGTGTAGCTTTCCTATGGCTCATGATGCAGGCAGAGATACTTTTTGATATCCCCTCCTTTCTAGCCTCGACTCTCAAGGCTCAGTTTCAAGAAATGTCTGCCTCCTGTTCTTTCAAATATTGCTCCCTCGTTTTTTACTTGTTCTTTTTTGAGCACGCGGATAAGTTTGAAGGTCTAGGCCTGAACAGGTTCTCCAGGAGAAATGCTCAACCCAGATCTGTTTTCAAGTGGACTCCGGCAGTTCACCAGCAGCCAGAGGGGAAGCGGTATGCGAATTTCGTGAACGATTTCATGTCCATAGCCTATGCCATCATACACGACAGCCCCCCGCCCAAAATTTTTCCTGAACAGAAAGATTGGCTCCAGTTCAGTAGGCAATTGGTACTTGTTCGAAGACCACACCGAGATCAGGGTCTACGGTGCTGAAATACCCCCTTATCACCTGCCAGTGTTCCCGTCCATGAGGATCTTTGCCCTCGAGTTTATCCGTCAGGTCTTAAGTGCCGATCAAATCCATTTCGTACCGGCTAAAAAGGGGTACATCTTCAAACTCCCAAAATCTATAGGCTCTTTCACCGTTAATTCAAGGCATGCCCTCTCCACTGTGGAAAGGATGTTGCGGGAGATGAATTTCCCTCAAGGAGATGTCTGGCATTATGATCCTAAGGGGTTCCTCACAAACAGGAAGAAGAAGATAAAATCTACAGCATATGCGCATGAACCTAGTCCTCTCATCGAATGGAAAGCTAACTTTGATACGTGGCCTTTGGATACATAGATGGAAGCCGAATCCTCAGTTGTCGAAGGAAAAGGAGATAATGTGCCCATTGAGGTAGAAGGGCAGGAACAGGGGGACCCCTCGGGAAGTCAAGAGGTCATGGATGTTGATGAGGAAACTCACCCTAATAAAAGATAGAGAACTCAAGGGCTAGACGACCTAGAGGCTGAGTTATTTGATGATGAGGTCCTCGTGCTTAGGGGTCCTAACAAAGGCAAGCCGGGTTTTCTACTCTATTTCGACTCTGCTTCATCTTCAGCCCCCTCAGAACTTTCACAGGCGGTCACATTGGGTAGACATGATGCAAGGGGTGAGATCGAGACCAGGAACAAGCTTGCAAGAGAAAGGTTGAGGGCTGAACTTTCTCAATTCGTGGATAAACACCATACTAGGCTTTCCTCAGTTCTGGATATGGATAAAGAACAACTCATACTGGCCATCCAGTAGTCGGCTTTGCAGCCATCACCTTCAGGATCCCAATACAAAGCTTTGGAAATAATTCTAAATCTGGGCAACATTCCCTTGATGGATAAGCTGGATTTGCACCAGTGTATCGAAGACATGCTACGGACTGAGGTGGTGAAGCATATAGTTTCCCTGCAGAGGCTCGAAAGGAAGATGAAGCAAATGAAGGAAAACCAATGAAGAGAAAGGATAAGCGCTAAGGTCGTCGCTACTCAGTTGGAGAACACCAAGAAAATGATAAGAGGAAAGGGGATTGATACCAATGCAGCATTGCAAGCTCTCCTTACCAAATTAGATTTGGAGGTACAAGAGTTGAGAAGAAAGCTGAATATGCCTCGCGCTGAACATATTCAGACCGAGGAACTGGTCTAGGTAGAGAGGGAGAAGTTGGTTCTCGCTGATTCCCTTGCTCAAAAGGAGGAAGAGAGCGCTCAAAAGGATAAAGAGATTGTTGGACTTAAGGAGAGGTTGTCAGAATTGTAACTTAAGTGGGACGGGCATACATGCGTGGTTCCTATATCAGGAGATCCTGAGACTACCTTGGAGCAGTTCACCAAGGCCCTGGTTGATTTAAGGATGTCAGAATATGAGACCCGCTCCATTCGCCGGCTCTTGGACGAGGCCCAGGCCGTGCAAGCAGACAAGCAGAAAATCAGAGGACGATTTCATCCCTACAGAAAGAGGTTGAGAACCTCGGCAAGGAAGCTCAGGAGCATGACAAGTCTATCAGATACTTAAAAGGGCAGATCAAAGGTAACACGTCACTCGTAGAAGCGAGACGACTTGTCTGGGGGGAAATCATAGTAGAGGTCAAGCAGCATTGGGAGCTTCTTGTGCTGATCAATGACAAGAAGATTGCCATTCACGAGTTTAAGGCCCAATTGGAGGTTAGACGCAGGGAAGGAGAAGAAAAGGCATCAATAGCAAAGAAGTATGTCAGATACCTCAATGAGCTCTCACCTGAAGAATTGCGCACACAGGGAGTGATCGACTGTTTCAGGATGGTTATGGACGTCAGTAAGATGATTGAGAAAGAGAATGCACGCGTGAACACATTGGGGTTTTTAGCACTAGTATCGAGGGAAGTGGAAAAGTTCGATCAGGAGTGGCGCAAGTTGGCAGACGCTGGCCTCCCACCATGCTGGGATCCATAGTCAGGTGCACTATTTCCCCTAACGGCCTATGATCAGAAAATGTCAGAAATCATGTGCAAAGTAGACATAACGCTAGAGAAAACTTCCCGGCTAAAGGCAGAGACCATAATAGCTGCACTACGTAAGGAATTCTTCCTTCTCTGTCAGGTTAAGAAATTCTTTGCTGTCCGCGTGGATTATACGGAGCTTACACAATTGCAGTCTATGTTTGAGACCTACACCATAGCACCACTATTCGGAGAAATTTTGTGGCAAAAGTGTTATGAATTCACCAATTCTCCAGCTTCCTCAACTTCACAGCAACTGCCACCCCTACTGCCTCTTTAGCATGGCTCCTCCATGTCTTCAGTCCGACCACGCCGTCCAGAAGGCTCGGGAACTCCTGGCCGTACCAACTGATGGATATCATGATTTGGCCCATGCAGCCTTTGTTTAATTTTTTATTTTCAATTTCTATGTAATGTAAAATGGGTGAAATCTCGATTTCACCCTACGCACTCTCTGCATTTCATATTTTCTGTTATGTTCTTGTTATAGTCTGTGTTGGACCATATTGTTTCGGGTGAGGTGTCGTTATGCCTCATCATTTTTGATTTAGATGGGAAACTGTAATATGAGCAGGGAATATTTTGTTTGAAGAAAGAGCTAGTCACGCTGTTCAGGTAAACAACTATATAAGGCCAAACGACAGACTAAGTAAAGGTTTTGAATTTTCTGAAAGTGCTAAGTGTGTAGTCTGCATAACATATTTTGTAGTTTTTGAGATTTGCTCTTAATGTATATCTGAAGAGCCATTTTGAAGAATAATATAACGACCGTTTGTTGCAAGAATGGATTCCTACTGGAATGATGAACAATATGTATGTTTCTGTTGTGTTTGGTTCAATTCAACGCTTTGTTCCATTATACTTTCTTTCCTGTTATTGCTTTCAGAATGCGGGTGGCTTATAGGTTATAGATGAATTTATCTTGAATGATACTTGTATAATGATCCATAATACTACCTTAATTAGGCTTGGTGCATGATTTCCGTTTCAAGTTCTTTCTCTCCATCGTTTTCCTCTTAAGTCCTTGAAGGGTGGATTCTTATACCTCTTAAGCCCACCTCACTCTGACTTACCATACTCATTCTTCATGGTCTTCATCCTGATTAAATTTAATGACTGTTCGTTAGTTTCACATCCGGCGCTGTTTGCAACAATTCCTATTTCATGACAGCCACAGGCCCATTTTGAGCGAGCCTCTCTCCTTACAATCAAAGTTCCCAGTTACTACTCTGCTCTCTTTGTGATCCAGAACCACATACCAAATGTTTCCATCTAGTTAATATCAAGGGGTTCCTGTTAAAGAACATAAAAGAGAACCTAGATGACCTCCTGTTCTAAGATGTCCTAGGTACTGGTCTTTAGCAACTCAAGGTTGTCTCTAGGAGTGACAACATCTTTTTGGCGCCGTTGCCGGGGAACGAAGTTGAAAATCCTTTCCCTGGAATACGACATTGTCTTCACCCTTCAATTAGGTGAGCATGAAGGGTCGAGAGTTGCGCATCCCTCACCTTGGCGACTTCACTGTTATCTAAATCTAAATCATTCGCAATTTGGCTTACACCAAGCCACATCTTAGGTCAGATACCTCTCAATTAAGAACCCTGTCTGTATCTGATCCTGAAAAAATTATATTCAAGAGAATTTGCAAAGAAAAGCAACCAGTTTAAACTGAACTACCCTCATTCTCGTTAGAAGATTATTCGTCCTCATCTCAGAAGGCTCAAGTCTACAGCCCTGGTTCTACAGCTCGAGTACTTGAATATCCCCCAGATAACCCTACTTTAGATCATTTTGAGATAAAAGACGAAGCTGAATCAGTAAATATCTCTGTGTTTCCTTTGCATCCCACCCCAGAGGGTGAGGAAGTCAAAGAAGTTACCATACTGCAGAGCTCATCTTAGGTTAACTTGCAAATCTCCTCCCAGCATATACCTATTGTCATTCATCAGAATCCACCACCCCCCATGGTTGTGCCTGGCTTCCTCCTTAATAAGTATGCCCCGCTGGCTTTACCGCAAGTCCTGCATGACATGCCTCAAGATTATTTAAAGCTCTTGCCCCGATTCACCGAGGAAGACAACCGTTCTGCTGAAAAGCACATTGAGGACTTCTATGTCTTTGCTGAAAATGTAAATGTGGAGCACTTGGATGTCGTGTTGAGGCTTTTCGTTCAGTCTCTAGACGGAGAAGCCCGAAAATTTTTTAAAACTCTTGTTGACAATGCAGTCACCACTTGGGAGGAAATGGAAAATTCTTTTACTCAAAAATGGGGAGAAAAGAGGGATCACGGCTACATCCTCAAAAAGAAGCACAATGAAGATGTGACCGAATTTATCAAGAGGTTTAATAAGTGGTACAATAACCCACCTGCTGAGATGAAGCCTCCTCAACCAGCACCCAAAGTAGTTTTTGTTGGTGCATTTGAGTCCAAGTTTGGATTCACCTTAAGAGAAAGAAAGTCTGCCTTCCTGGATCAGATCCAGATAGATGCTCTAGAGGTAGAAGCAAACTTTGCCTCTGCCGGAAAATCCAAAGGAAGAATAGAGCATGATACCAAGAGGAGAGGTAAGGAGGAAGCCTCTTCCTCTAATTAAGAAAGAGAACCATCAGCGTATAGGATTGAAGAGATGAACAAGATGATCAAAAACCTTTCCAACAAGCTGGTGAAGCTTGAGTTGGAAGCTAAGAATTCTGCTTCTCGACCCAACCAGATGGCCCCTAACCGAGGTTTCAATTCACAATACCGGAAACCTCCACTGCAAATATTACATTAAGATAGAAAGGAGTAGCAAGATCTCATCCAACCTCCTTTATATTTGGAAGGGAAAATGGAAGGACAAGCTGAGGAAGCTCTTGACTGCCAGGAGGATCAATTTCTTGCTTATTCAAAAGATGAAGAGGGAGTGCTTACCTTGCAAGAGGAGCAAGAGAAGAAGGAAATGTCCCCAGAAGATCCATATATTGATGATTACTGCAGACAATTTGTAGACTTCATGCAAGCCCAGCTTCATAAGAAGTATGATTTCAGATCTTCTAGGAAGAGAACCTATGTACAAGAACAAGAGGGAGAATCCACATTGAAAGAGCAGACCCCTCCAAATTCTGTCAGCAAGGGGAAAAAGCCCATAGAGGAGCCTGTGTACCAAAAAGCCACTGCCTCTTCCTCCACAAAGTTAGTCCCCGATCCCCCTGTAAATCATAAGGTTTCTGCTGCAACCTTAAAATCACCCATCCCTCCTAAAGAACAACAAAAAGAGGTCGTTATCGAAAAGAACCATGCAATCTTCAACCTCCAGAAAGAGTTAGAAAAGGTTAAAATCCCCATTCCCCTAGTTAAACTTTTGAAACAACCTTCATATAAAGCTCGAGTATCCCAATTCATGCTCCCCCATGGTGTAGTCCCTCTCCTTGACAGTCTCAATCTCCAGGAAGAAATACCCATGGTGGTTTTCGGCCCTCATGTAGAAGAGTTAGACTCAACAACCCCTCCATTCTATGTTTCACTGGTCATTCATGATTTGCTGTTACACAACTGCATGCTAGATTCCGGGGTTTCACACAACTTACTGCCACTGTCTGTCATGGAGCAATTGGGGTTGCAAATTACCCAACCATACAAAGATCTGTATTCATTTGACTCCAAGAGGGTTAAATGCTTAGGTATGATAAAAGATCTGGTGGTAAATCTGGCCCAGATCCTAGCCAAGAGCGTGGTTTAAAGATTGGTGGGTCGATCAAGCTTGATCTCACCTACGCTACTATCCCAGTATTTGGAGGGGAGGAAAGGAGGCTATACCGTGAATCCAGGTTCGTAAAGATGGTCACTAAAGCTGATGGCTCGACGAACTCCTCGGTATATGGCAAGGAGGGTGAGTTTGCTTGCCTCATGTTTGAAGAAGATGAAGATTTCCTGCAGGAGGCAACAGTCCGCCCTCTAAAACAAAAGGAACCCATGAGTAAAGAGGAGGATGAGATGTGGACTCTGCATTTTGACGGGGCCAATTCGAGAGAAGGGAATGGAGCCGGGGTGCTCTTGATCTCACTCAAAGGACATTTGGTCCCTCTCTCATTCAAGCTGGAGTATGAAGCCACAAACAACGTAGTCGAATACGAAGCGCTACTACTAGGATTACAAACAACAAGGACTATGAATATCCAGAACTTGACAGTCTTCGGGGACTCAGAGCTAGTAGTAAGACAGGTCAGAAATCAGTGTCAGGCTAAACATTTGCGTCTCAGAGCTTATAGAAATGAGATATGGGACTTGGTGGAAAATTTCTTCTTGGCTTTTAATATACAATTCATGCCGAGAGATAAAAATCGGATGGCCGATTTGCTCGCTGTTGCAGCTAGCAATTTCCGCCCGCCACAAAATCCTCTACTCAGGTATGAGGTTGAGGTGCGATATCGCCCTTCCATCCCAGATAATGTGAAGCACTGGCAGGTCTTCGAGGACGAAGAACAAGTTAAACGTTTCATGGAGGCAGTTGGCAAATTCTCTAATTTGGTGATAAATGCAGTGGACGAAGAGCCCATGAACAGCCACAGACCAGGTGGGAAGAGACATTAGCCGGGCATCGCATGCTGCAACTAAAAGGGAACGTCATTCCCATAGGCCTCGTGCCCTTGGAAAGGCTGTTCGATAAAAATGATATCCCAATTAGCCCCAGTAAGATGACATAGGATGATCGGGTAAATGATATAAACATCGAGACGGAGGGAGACCCTAAGGTAGTAAAGCTGTCCAGGGGAGTTCCTGAGGATTCAGGAATATCAAGACAAATATATCTGGTTGTTCTAGGCATATAAAGATGTTTTCGCTTGATCATATCAAGATCTGAAAACTTTTGACATTGAGGTCATACAACACAAGATCCCTCTCAAAGGAGACGCCAAGCCTCATAAGCAGAAACTGAGGTAGATCAATCCATTGCTGCTTCCAGCAATTGAGAAAGAGATCAAAAAGTTGTTGCGGGCTAAAATTATAGTCCCCCTGAGATATTCAGAGTGGGTGGCCAACTTGGTCTCGGTCAGGAAGAAGAATGGAGAAATAAGATTGTGTGTGGACTTCTGAAATCTCAATAGGTCTTCTCTCAAAGACAATTACCCCCTCCCGAAGATGGACCACATTTTGCAGAAAGTGGTGGGATCCTCTCGAATGTCTATAATGGATGGTTTCTCTGGATATAATCAGGTGGCAGTTCTCCTCGAAAATCAGAAGAAAACAACGTTCACCACACTGTGGGGGACTTTCATGTATGCCCGGATGCCGTTCGGTTTGATCAACGCGAGTGCCACCTTTCAACGTGCGATGGACATTGCCTTCGTGAAATAGCAAGATAAGTTCGTAGTGATTTATCTGGACAATATCACTGTGTTCTCAAATAGTGATGCTGAACATATTGAACATCTTCGCCGGACCTTTGAGAAGTGCCGTAGGTACGGTCTGTCATTGAACCCTCAAAAGTCCATGTTCGCTCTGGAGGAGGGGAAGCTACTGGGACATATAGTGACTAAGGAGGGAGTAAAAATTGACCCGAAAAGGGTAGAAGTGATCAACAACATTTCCCTTCCATGGAATAAAAAGGAAATCCAGGTATTCTTGGGGAGAATAAATTTCCTAAGAAGGTTTATTCCAAATGATGCTAAGATCGTCCGACATATCATAGAGATGCTCAAGAAAGATAACGAAGTAAAATGGATCCCCCAGTCAAGAAATTCTTTCAACAGAATTAAAAAGGCTTTTGCTGAAGCTCCAGTATTGGCAGACCCTGACTGCAGCAAGCCTTTCATGATATTTTCCTTTGCCTCCCCTCATACAGTAGCTGCAGTGCTACTACAGAAGAACGAAGATGGGCATTGCAATTTTCAGCCAAGTTCTGCGGGATGCAGAATTAAAATACAATATTCTAGAAAAGCAGGCCTATGCCTTGGTCAAGTCCTTAAAGGCTTTTTAGATATATGTGCTGCAGTCGGCCATAACTGCGTATGTCCCCACAGCAGCAGTAAAAGATATTCTAATACAAGGAGATAGTGAAGGAAAGAGGGGCAAGTGGATTTCCAAAATTCAGGAATATGAGTTAGATATTAGACCCACTAAGCTCATCAAGGGATAGGGGTTGGCTAAAATATTATTAGAATCCAATTGCCAGTGTTTGGGTATTAAATTTTAATCTATCCATGGAAGGAGGAGAAGTGCCAGAGGGTACAAAAGTACAGCCCGAAATAGAAACCTCAGTGCAAAAGACGCCTGTAAAATACCTTCTCTCTGAATGGTACAAAGATGTGGTAGAATACCTCCTTACTTTGAGATGTCCCTCAAATTTTGACAAAGCAAAGTACTGCACTCTAAGATTAAAATCACAGAGGTACGCCGTGGCAAATGGACGATTGTATTGGAGGGACCCTTCAAGAATTCTGCTACTATGTCTAACAGAGCAGGAGGTGGATGAGGTGATGGCCGAATTCCACGATGGTGTATGCAGCAGACATTATAGCCGGCGGTCCACGCTCACAAAATCCTGAAAGTTGGTTCCTTCTGGCCCCGATTATTTGGAGACGTTCACGCTTGTGTCCGAGCATGTGGAAAATGCCAGATGTTTGCAAAAAAGCAAAAATTCGCTCCATTACCACTAATTCCATTATGTGTCGAAGAGTCGTTCAGGCAATGGGGCATTGATTTTATCAGAGAGATCCACTTCGCATCCAGTAAACAACATCGTTGGATCCTCACTGCCATTGACTACTTCATCAAATGGGTCGAATCAGTGTCTGCAAGAAACACCATAGATGGGGTGGTGATTAAATTTATGGAAGAAAATATAATAGCAAGGTTTGAGTGCCCGACCAAGATTGTTAGTGATAACGCCCAAGTCTTCAAGTCTGCCAAGTTCATAAACTTTTGACAGCTGTATAATATCACTTTGGGACATTCTACGGCCTACTATCCCTAGGGGAACAGGTTGGCCGAGTCGTCAAACAAGACTTCGGTAAGGATTCTGAAAAAGACCGTAAGCGAAAATCAGAAGAACTGGGACTCCCAGGTTAAGTTTGCACTTTGGGCAAATCGCATTACCAGTAAAAGATCCACAGGTAAGTCTCCCTATGAACTGGTATATGGTCGAGCAACGGTGTTCCCTATCCAACTCGCTTTACTTGTGGCCAGGTTTCTATAAGACAGTGAAGAGGAACCAAATGAGCTCATTAGGAGAATGAATCAGCTTGTTGAATTGGAGAAAACCCGAGCTCAGGTGAACATCACGTTGGTAGACTACCAGGAGAAAATGAAATGCTTATTTGATCAACGAGCGAAAGATAAGGAAATACAAGTAGAAGACCTGGTGTTGAGGTGGGATGTTAGACGGGTAGACAAGGGTAAAAATGGAAAGTTCGATCCACTTTGGTTCGGACCTTTCAAGGTGGCTGAAGTTAAAGAAAACAATACCTTCATACTGGAAAATCTGGAGGGGGACCTGATTGAAATGCCCGTGAACGGGAAATTCCTCAAGCCTTACTTTCAGTGCTGACAGTGGCTTCGAGAGCCCATTGTATATATCCTCCACCTTGTATATATATTGCATTTTAAGTTCTGCATGCATTTTTGTTTTAACGCTTTCCAGAAATACTTGAAGTTTAGAAGATGCACTAGGTATATTCACAAATGCACAAGCAGATGGTCCGTGAAGTTCTCGACACCCTTAAGAGCGAGCGTGTCGTCCCCAAGTGGAGCCAATGTTGGCTTGTGACCTCACCGATAAAAGAAAAGGAGCTGTCGCATAAACAAAAAGAAAAACATAGGCTAAGAGGACGGGGAACAACAAAGGTCATGGAAGCGGCTTTCAAAGAAAGAGCGCAGTGATATCATAAAGATTATTCACTAAGGCACTGTGGCGGAACCATGCGCCAAGAACTGGCAGCCAATAACCATTCCGTTAGCACCCGAGAGACGCTACGGTGGTCGAAGTCAACCCCCTGGAGAAGGTGACGTCATCCCTTCTCCGGGCCAATCAGAATGGTTCCGTGGGGCAAAGAAAAGGGGAAGTAGGCCTCTGCCCACCCCACCGAAAATCGAGAGGGCCCGCCACGTTCGACAGTTGGCTCAGGTAATTTTACGATAAGGTAAGTCTAGGAGGTGGTACGAAGGCCGGTACCTGCCTTGTCCGGCACGTGGCCCCCACCTACCTGGCTGCTGCCGACCAACCACCGGGTGCCATGTGTCTCACTGTCGACGTCCTTACGACGTCAGTGCTACAAGTGTCATCCCGCCTCGATACTCTGTACAACCCTGTTTTCCGTAGCATGTTTTACTCTTGGTTGTTCAATGTTATTGGTTATTTATCGGTATTTTGCTCTATCAGGCAGGTTAAAAACTCAAAGTGCTGGTCGCTTTCACTCTCACGTCGTTTTCCTCCGCTCCCTCACTGCTATTTCAGGTATTTCGTCGTCTCCCCTTTTGCTATTTCCCTTTTACTTTTATTTCAAATTATCATGGAAAAATTGAAACGCTCAACGCCCGAAACCCCCCAAGCCTGCGGGGTCAGGATTGCTCCTGGACTCGAGCCCCTCACTGATGCTCACGCCCAACTCTGTGACCCAGTCTATCCCTTCAATGTGGCCCGCACCAGAGCCGAGCTCTTCGTTTATCAACGAAGGGGTGAGGATATCTTTAGGGTTGTCGAGTTAGGTCTTTATTATCAAATTGCCCCGACTATACACCCATTACTAGAGTTTATTGTCTGGCTTGGGGAGGCCTACATCGAGCGTAAGAACATTTTCCTTTCCACTCGGGGCACCAAGATCCTTGAGATTACCCCACAACTCATAAGAAAAGCCCTCTGTTACCCTCCCGCTCAGGACTGCATCGAGTTCTCTGAAGTCACTCTCTCCTGCCATTTCTCAAATCAATCCTTGGAAAAACAAAGTGGTTCCTTGACCTTATCTCAGACTCACGCCTATTATCGTTCCCTCACATTGAGTCAATTCCATTGTCATCATTCCGGAACACCATACAACCCATTCTGGCTGTCATCTTAGGAATGTTAGGGTTTGAGGAGGCCGAGTTGGTAACCAAAGCAGGTGTAGCTTTCCTATGGCTCATGATGCAGGCATAGATATTTTTGGATATCCCCTCCTTTCTAGCCTCGGCTACCAAGGCTCAGTTTCAAGAAATGTCTGCCTCCTGTTCTTTCAAATATTGCTCCCTCGTTTTTTACTTGTTCTTGTTTGAGCACGCGGATAAGTTTGAAGGTCTAGGCCTAAACAGGTTCTCTAGGAGAAACGCCCAACCCAAATCTGTTTTTGAGTGATAGTTCACCAGCAACTAGAGTGGAAGGGGTATGCGAAATTCATTAACGATTTCATGTCCATAGCCTATGCCATCATACACGACAGCCCCCGCCCAGAATTTTTCCTGAACAGAAAGATTGGCTCCATTCAGTGACATGGATTGCACAGGCGATTGGTACTTGTTCAAAGACCACACCGAGATCAAGGTCTACGGTGTTGAAATACCCCCTTATCACCTGCCAGTGTTCCAGTCCATGAGGATCTTTGCCCTCGAGTTTACCCGCCAGGTCTTAAGTGCTGATCAAATCCATTTCGTACTCGCTAAAAAGGGGTACATCTTCAAACTCCCAAACTCTATAGGCTCTTTCACCGTTAATTCAAGGCATGCCCTCTCCACTGTAGAAAGGATGTTGCGAGAGATGAATTTCCCTTAGGGAGATGTCTTGCACTATGATCCTAAGGGGTTCCTCACAAACAGGAAGAAGAAGATAAAATCTATAGTGTATGCGCATGAACCTAGGCCTCTCATCGAATGGAAAGCTAACTTTGATACGTGGCCTTTGGATACATAGATGGAAGCCGAATCCTTAGCTGCCGAATGAAAAGGAGATAATGTGCCCGTTGAGGTAGAAGAGCAGGAACGGGGGGATCCCTCGGGAAGTCAAGAGGTCATGGATGTTGATGAGGAAATTCACCCTAATAAAAAACAGAGAACTCAAGGGCCAGACGACCTAGAGGCTGAGTTATCTGATGATAAGGTCCCCGTGCTCAGGGGTCCTAACAAAGGCAAGCCGGGATTTCTACTCTCTTTCAACTCTGCTTCATCTTCAGCCCCCTTAGAACTTTCATAGGCGGTCTCATTGGGCAGACATGATGCAAGGTATGAGATCGAGATCAGGAACAAGATTGCAAGAGAAAGGTTGAGGGCCGAATTTTCTTAGTTCGTGGATAAACACTAAACTAGGCTTTCCTCAGTTTTGGATATGGATAAAGAACAACTCATACTGGCCATCCAGCAGTCGGCTTTGCAGCCATCACCTTCAAGATCCCAATAGAAAGCGTTGGAAATAATTTTAAATCTGGGCAACATTCCCCTGATGGATAAGCTAGATTTGCACTAGTGTATCGGAGACATGCTACGAACTGAGGTGGTGAAGCATATAGTTGCCCTGCAGAGTCTCGAAAGGAAGATGAAGCAAATGAAGGAAATCCAACGAAGAGAAAGGATTAGCGCTAAGGCCGTCGCTACTCAGCTGGAGAACACCAAGAAAATGATAAGAGGAAAGGGGATTGATACCAATGCAGCATTGCAAGCTCTCCTTACCAAATCAGATTTGGAGGTACAAGAGTTGAGAAGAAAGCTGAATATGCCTCGCTCTGAACATATTCAGACCAAGGAACTTGTCCAGGTAGAGAGGGAGAAGTCGGTTGTCGATGATTCCATTGCTCAAAAGGAGGAAGAGAGTGCTCAAAAGGATAAAGAGATTGCTGGACTTAAGGAGAGGTTGTTAGAATTGCAACTTAAGTGGAACGGGCATACATGCGTGGTTCCTATATCAGGAGATCCCGAGACTGCCCCGAAGCAGCTCGCTAAGGCCCTGGCTGATTTAAGGATGTTAGAAGATGAGACTCGCTCCATTCGCCGGCTCTTAGACGAGGCCCAGGCTGCACAAGTAGAAAATTAGAGGACGATTTCATCCCCACAGAAAGAGGTTGAGAACCTCGGCAAGGAAGCTCAGGAGGATGACAAGTCTATTAGAGACTTAAAAGGGCAGTTCAAAGGTAACATGTCGCTCGTAGAAGTGAGATGACTTGTCTGGGGAGAAATCATAGTAGAGGTCAAGCAGCATTGGGAGCTTCTTGTGCTGATCAATGACAAGAAGATTGCCATTCACGAGTTTAAGACCCAATTGGAGGTTGGACGCAGGGAAGGAGAAGAAAAGGCATTAATAGCAAAGAAGTATGTCAAATACCTCAATGAGCTCTCACCTGAAGAATTACGCACACAGGGAGTGATCGATCATTTCAGGATAGTTATGGACGTCAGTAAGATGGTTGAGAAAGAGAATGCACACGTGAACACATTGGGGTTTTTAGCGCTAGTATCAAAGGGAGTGGAAAAGTTAGATCAAGAGTGGTGCAAGTTGGTAGAAGCTGGCTTCCCGCCATGATGGGATCCACAGTTAGGTGCACTATTTCCCCTAACGGCCTATGATCAGAAAATGTCAGAAATCATGTGCAAAGTAGACATAACGTTAGAGAAAACTTACCGGCTAAAGGCAGAGACCATAATAGCTGCACTACGTAAGGAATTCTTCCTTCTCTGTCAGGTTAAGAAATTCTTTGCTGTTTGCGTGGATTATACAGAGCTTACACAATTGCAGTCTATGTTTGAGACCTACACCATAGCACCACTAACAGGAGAAATCTTGTGGCAAAAGTGTTATGAATTCGCCAATTCTCCAACTTCCTCAACTTCACAGCAACTGCCACCCTCGCTGCCTCGTCAGCATGGCTCCTCCACGTCTTCAGTCCGACCATGCCGTCTAGAAGGCTCGGGCACTCCTCGCCGTACTAGCTGGTGGATATCATGATTTGGCCCATGCGGCCTTTGTTTAATTTTTGATTTTCATTTTCTATGTAATGTAAAACAGGAGAAATCTCTATTTCACCCTACGCACTCTCTGCATTTCATATTTTCTGTTATGTTCTTGTTATAGTCTGTGTCAGACCATACTGTTTCGGGTGAGGTGTCGTTATGCCTCATCATTTTTGATTTAGATGGGAAATTGTAATATCGGTAGGGAATATTTTGTTTGAAGAAAGAGCTGGTCACGTTGTTCAGGTAAACAACTATAAAAGGCCAAACGATAGACTAAGTAAAGGTTCTGAATTCTCTGAAAGTGGGAAATGTGTATTCTGCATAACATATTTTGTAGTTTTTGAGATTTGCTCTTAATGTATATCTGAAGAGCCATTTTGAAGAATAATATTAACGACCGTTTGTTGCAAGAATGGATTCCTACTGGAATGATGAACAGTATGTACGTTTCTGTTGTGTTTGGTTCAATTCAACGCTTTGTTCCATTATACTTTCTTTCCTGTTATCATGCTTTCGGAATGCGGGTGGCTTATAGGTTATATATGAATTTATCTTTAATGATACTCGTATGATGATCCATAATACTACCTTAATTAGGCTCGGTGCATGACTTCCGTTTCAAGTTCTTTCTCTTCACTGTTTTCGTGTTAAGTCCTTGAAGGGTGGATTCTTATACCTCTTAAGCCCACCTCACTCTGACTTGCCATCCTCATTCTTCATGGTCTTCATCGCGATTAACTTTAATGACTGTTCGTTAGTTTCACATCCGGCCCTGTTTGCAACAAGTCCTATTTCATGACAGCCATAAGCCCATTTTGAGCAAGCCTCTCTCCTTACAATCAAAGTTCTCAGTTACTACTCTGCTCTCTTTGTGATCCAGAACCACATACCAAATATTTCCATCCAGTTAATATCAGGGGGTTCCTGTTAAAGAACATAAAAGAGAACCTAGATGACCTCCTGTTCTAAGATGTCCTAGGCACTGGTCTTTAGCAACTCAAGGCTGTCTCTAGGAGTGACAACAGTACCCAAGAGCCGGAAGTGGATCTACTACCAAATTTGTGTCCACCCAGAAAATTGTTGTTGCCGCTGGAAAGGAATTGATCATTTAGCCCTCCAAACTTGTAATATCCCAAATGGGGATTAACAGTAATAAAAGTGCAAATAGAAAAGTAACTACAACAAAATGAAAACACCATTAAAACACACAAACTGGAGCCAAAGCCACTGTTGAGCCATTTTATTAATATATTGGGAAAGAGTACAATTGAGGTGCTGGAAAGTTTGCACCTGGGCTTGCTTAAGGTAGGCTTGAAGAACAACTCAAACCCAAGCAAAAACTCTGGCTAAAAGTACCTCTGCATGGCTCAGTCTCTGTGCTGCCTAGCCCAGAAATGCCGCTGCTGCCTGCTGGTTGGCTTCGGACGGCTGGTTGGGCTGCTTCCTCTGCTCAAAAAATTCCGGGCTTTTAACCCCGGACTCTACTCACCAAACCCACAAAAACCCGCGAAGGAATTGGCTAGATGTTGACCTCAGAATTTCCGTCCAATTTCCTCTAGCTCCTCTAGCTGCTGGCTGCGTTAGGATCTCTGTTTGAAGCCTCAAACCTGCCTAGAAAATTCTGTCGAATTAATTTTGGCTTCTCCTTAATAAACCCAGAAGAACGCAAAAAGGGTTCGCCTAAAGCTTGACTTCGGAATTTGGCCCTCTTGAGCTTGTCTCACTGCGCTGGAGCATAAATCGAAACTTGGGATGAATCTGTTGGAAAATGCCTTTGGAGAGCTACCAAAATCCCTGGTAGGAGGTGGGTATCCTCCCCTCCAAATCTCCTGCTGAAACTCCACTGCTCTCCACACTCCCGGCACCCACACCGAACTGAACTATGCAATCACTGCGCAGTCTACTCTACCTCTGCGCAGACTTGAAGGGGCTACGTTCTTCCTGTTGCTGCTACTGTGTAATTCCCTCACCAAAATGCAAAACTCCTCTCCTGAGCGGGACTTTTAATTCCCCCGAGGTAGAGGTTGAGATCTCTGCTTGAAGATCTCGTGTGCTAAACAGCACTGTAGACTTGGCACTCCAGCTCAAGTGTGCTTCAGTCAAAATGACCAAGAGAAAATAAGATGAATGAATGAATCCAAAATGAGCCTTACCTTCTTCCTTTTATCCATGGAGGCCCAACGTATGCCTTGGGTCCCACCTTGGCCTGCGCTGCCTCTCCTTGACCAGTCACGTGCTGCCTTCCTCTAGCCAATCCCACGCTATCCTTTTCGTGCCTCTTCTATGCTGCCACCTAAGGCCAATTCTACCCCACCACTAGAGCCGCAATTTTCCCTTAGGGACTTTATTTGGCTTAATTATTAGTTGTGGGTCCCCTACCCACTTTATTTCCGCCTGTACGGTATGCGTTTAAGCGTTGCTGTTTCGTTTTTTCTCAAAAACGTGCCCTAGACCCACGTTTCCAGCAACTTAGCTCCAAACCCTCCCTGAGGGGTCCGAGAAGTGAATCTCCCTATGTGTCAGAAGTGATGCCACCACTGCTTTGCTCCGCTGCGACCTCTGTGCCCCACGCAAAGGTGAAGAACCCTTGGCTCCATACAAGGCATTGTCTGGTGGCTTGCCAATGCCACCTCCTTCGACAAGCTCCTGCCAAAGTATGTTGATCACCCCGTGACCTCGCATACAAATGTCGTACCTAGACAACCCAAGGATTTTGCCCATAAACTGGTTGGCCATTGGAGCTGACTGAAACTCCCCCTGCGAATGTGCACGCTCAACTGCTAGGCCAACTGTACCCTCCAAGACATAGTCAACTGGCCTTCCTGGGAAACGATAGGTAGTCCCACCTATATCCCAATGCCAGCCTGGGGTTCCTGTATTCCCAACGCCTGGAAACTCCTGCTAAAGTACACTTGGGTCCACCACCATCTCCATAACCCACTCCACTGGGTACCAACTTAAAATCTCTCGCCATCCAACCTCAACATGCGGATGTTGCACCCTGTGCAACTGCGATCGTCTCATCCTGCTATCCAGGTCAACATATGAAATCTGACTATTTGGCTCTGTCTCTCTCTCTCTCCAATGGGAAGAGGTGACCCAACAATGCTGCTAACCCCGTCTATGTATGTTTGAAGGGGGCTGCTCTGACAATCTGTTTTGCCCTCTAGCTGTACCATTAAGGAATACAACCGTTCCTCAATGTGGGCCAACTTGGTCACTGACTCGACACAAACCACTCTCATGCTCTCCAATTCCTCGTTCTGCAACAAAATAGCCTCTTGTGCTGATGTGGCCTTCCCTTCCAAAGCTAGAAGGTTGACCTGAAGGTGATGACACTACTGTGTGCGACCATCGTTCAATACCTCTGTATCTCCTATCGCCTCATCAAGGGCTAGCCCAAAGGATGGCTGTACACCCTCCTCCATAGACACTCCAACACACAAGACATGCTCACTAGTCAGCTGCATGTGATTGTCATCTGACAATTCTGTCAGAGACTCATAGACCTAGAGGTCTCTATACCTATCGACTCCTCAACAATGGTGGAGCTGTCTCTTGACACCTTATCAACCTGTGATGCATTGCTATCATTAGAGAACTCGGTCACAAGCCCGGATACCCCATCAATGGATACCTCAACAATGGGTGGTGTCTCATCAGCGAGTGTATGCTCAGTTGTCTCCTTGCCAACCATGGCCTCTTCAACTACTCTTTCATCTTCTTCCTTAATCCGACTCACTATCCCTACATAATTCTACGAAACTCCCCCTGATTTGTGCATGTCTCTTAGTTCACGGGACTCCAAAAAAGAGAGGGACGCTTGAATGTCATGTCCCAATGATTGGTATGCCTGCGAATTTGCTGTCAATAACTCCACATCAATTGCAATAATGTCTTGCCATCTTGATGTATTATCCACCATTCTAGGCATAGTGGATTTGTTGTATAATTGAGAATGGTGCTGATTCCCAATTCTTGCATGAATCAGTTTCTTCCCCACATTAACAATCATTTGTTGGACCCTAATCACCTCATTCAAGGTTACTGCCATGGCATCTGAGTTTAAACTTTCTTGGGATCCCATGATTTCTTAGTTTTTTTATTCTGGTCTTGTCATAGAATGAAGGATTTCCCACAGGCTGAGCCAAGATTATGCTCTGATACCACTGTAATATCCCAAATGGGGATTAACAGTAATAAAAGTGAAAATAGACAAGTAACTACAACAAAATGTAAACATCATTAAAACACACAAACTGGAGCCAAAATCACTGCTGAGCCATTTTATTAATATATTGTTAAAGAGTACAATTGAGGTGTTGGAAAGTTTCCACCTGGGCTTGCTCAAGGTAGTCTTGAAGAACAACTCAAACCCAAGCAAAAAATCTGGCTGAAAGTGCCTTTGCGCGGCTCAGTCTTTGTGTTGCCTAGCTCAGAAATGCTGCTACTAGCTGACTTCGGATTGCTGGTTGGGCTGCTTCCTTTGCTCAGAAAAGTCTGGGATTTTAACCCTGGACTCTACTCACTAAACCCACAAAAACCCGCAAAGGAATTGGTCAAATGTTGACCCCAGAATTTTGGCCCAATTTCCTCTAGCTCCTCTAGTTGCTGGCTGTGTTAAGATCTCTGTTTGAAGCCTCAAACTTGCCCAGAAAATTCTGTTGAATTAATCTTGGCTTTTCCTCAATAAACCCAGAAAAACTCAGAAAGGGTTCGCCCAAAGCTTGACTTCGAAATTTGGCCCTCTTGGGCTTTGCTCACTGCGCTGCTGGGTAAATCGAACCTCTGGATGATTTTGCTGGAAAATGCCTCCGGAGAGCTACCAAAATCCTTGGTAGAAGGTGGCTAACCTCCCCTCCAAATCTCTTGTTGAAACTCCGCTTCTCTCCACACTCTCGGCATCCACACTGAATTGAACTGCGCAATCATTGCATAGTTTACTCTACCTTTGCGCAGTCCTGAAGGGGCTACGCTCTTCCTGTTGCTGCTGCTGTCTAATTCCCTCACCAAAATGCATAACTCCTCTCCTGAGCGGGCACTCGAAGTCCCCCGAGGTAGAGGTTTAGATCCTCGCTTGAAGATCTCATGTGCTAAACAGCACTGCCGACTTGGCGCTCCGGCTCAAGCATCCTTCAGTCAAAATGACCAAGAGAAAATAAGATGAATGAATGAATCCCATATGAGCCTTTCCTTCTTCCTTTTATCCATTGAGGCCCAACGTATGCCTTGGGTCCCACCTTGGCTCGCGCTGCCTCTCCTTAACCAATCACATGTTGCCTTCGTCTAGCCAATCCCATGCTGTCCTTTTCGTGCCTCTTCTATGCTGCCATCTAAGGCCAATTCGACCCCACCACTAGAGCTGCAATTTTCCCTTAGAGACTTTAGGAAAAGACTTTATTTGGCTTAATTATTAGTTGTGGGTCCCCTACACACTTTATTTCCACCCAACATTAGGAAATGCCAAAATAAATCAAAATTAATATTCCAATTAGTAGACTGCTAATCTGGAATATTACAAAACTACTCCAAAAATTCTGAGAAATTAGCCACAGACTCTACTCCACCAGCTCAACAAAACCGATAAATATCCCACGGACCTAAGTGGTGGAAATGATCCCAGAATAATCTGTGCCCTCCTCCAACAATTTCTACTGCTGACTGCTGAATGCAACTAGGAATTCTGCTCTTAGAAGTGCTCAGAAAATTCTACTAAATTAATCTTGGCCTCTCCTTAACAAACCCAGAAAAACCATTAAAGGGTTGGGTCTAATTCCAACTTCTGAAATTACCCCCAATTGTGGCTTGCTCCTCTAACAGCTGGGTAATTCGACCCTCCAAGAAATACTACTGCTTGCTGCCTCCAAAATGCTGAGTATTCTCCCCCATTATCCTCCTTATGTTCCCAAGCCAACTCAACCCCAAAATCGCTAATCAAACCTCCACCATGAGTGGCCCTCACCAATGACTGCGCAGGCCCCAAACCAGTCACTTCTGTGCTAGCCCAGAAGAGAAGAATTCGGCTAGTAAAGCAGCCCCTCAAACCACCGGACAAACATGTGCAAAAATGCTGCTGAACCCTGAGGGAATATGCTCCTAAATTCCTGGAAATGTTACTGCTCTGTAGCTCGTTCTCCTCAGGAAAGCGTGGTACCTCTCTGCATCCAAACAACTCTAGAATGCCACAAATTAACCTGTAGAATAACCTCCCGAACAACTCCACAATGAAGCTCCTCTAGGGTGGCACTCGATTCCACCGAAGAAGGGGCTGAGATTTCCCGTCGGAAACCTCGTGTGCTGAATAGCACAATGTTGACTTGGATTAACAGCTCAAGCAAACAGTAGTATAATTTTCAGATTGATAAAAGCTACTAAATGATGGCCCCTCCTCCTCTATTTATGCTTGCTGTCCTCTTCCTTTCCTCATGGGCCCCTTTCTTCACTAGTACACCTTCCTTCTCCTTCCTTCTCTCTCCACAAATGCGTTTTCCTAAGGGAGTGCGTATTCCTTTTGTGTGTGGCCCCCACAACCCACGAGGAATTCGATTTTCTCCCTTCTCCTAAGTCAAGATACCCAAAATTGTTGCTAATTCCGAATTTATCAAAAAGTGTAATATTTTGTAAGTGGCTTAAGAAAATTGGGGATATTACATATCTAAACCAAAATACATAAACATTGAGGCTCTACATGGCCTGTAGTGCCCAAAAATAAGCATGCGTTAGTTTACAAGTACAATCAAATCAAATTACATAATCATCCAAATGTAGATCCTCTGCATGGGTATGCTCAACGTCTTGATACAGTGCCCTTGAAGGTCCAACAGCAATGTCTGTATCCTCTGGTGGTTGAAGTGACTGCAATTTATCCAGGATAAGTCCATTTGTGATAGAGGGGGAGCATCATTAAATAGATTAAAATCAGGTTTTGGGGTAGTTATAATTTTTTTCTTTTTTGTCTCTAATTTTTATTTAGTATATCTTTTAGGGGGAAGGAGACACATCAGTAGAAAACCGGTCAAACTGGCTGGTTTTATCTTGACCTTGATGATTGACCAGTTCAGAGCAAAATTACTCAATTCTGCTTTGGAAGGCCTGTTCTGATAATGAGTAAACTATCTCTAAAACTTGTTCTTAAACCTGCTTATTGCCCATTTCCACAATTCTGCTAGAGACACATCAATTCTGAAGGGAATGCATATTGTTTTGGTTACTGCAAATTGTTTTTGGTTGACAGTTTTCCCTGGGACCTAATGGACTCGACTTAGAGCAATACACATCGGTTCAGACTGTTCCAGTGTATCATTTATTAATCTAATTTTATGTTTAGTGTACCTTTGATTTTGTATCTCCTTTAATGTTGCTACTGTCTGTGTAATTTATTGGTTGAGTATTTAATGAATGGGTTTAGATAGTAGAATTTTCCTTCTAGCAATATTTGGCATGTTAGATGTGGTAATTTTCGATTTTGTGTGTGTATATTATGCTGGTTGATGGGCATTCTATGTTATGGTTACATTTATGAGTTAATGAAACCATGAAAATTCTAGGAGGAAGCCTTGACATGAAACATTTGAAATTGACAATATGATTGCAGTCTATAAGAAGGCAATACGAATAGTAATATATACATTTTTTAAATGGGATATTTTTCCTGAGGAAATAATCTTGTGGGAAACCCAAGGGATGCTTCCCCACATTTGTGGATGTCATCTCTAGTAAACCTGTTGGTGTAGACTAGTGTGCATAATCTAAGGGAATTTGAACTGGGCACCTTCCAGCACGGAACTAGCCAAATGCCGAACATCATTGGCAACAACTGGTTGAGCTAACCCCTTGGGCTAAGAAAATTAATATATACATACATATATCTGTAGGTATGCATAGTATTTAAATTGAAATTTCTTTGTATATTAGATTCCTTAAAGAAAAAACATACTTTGAATTGTTTGAAATCTATCTTAGTTATTGTATTTGTAAAAGCCAGCTCATAATTTTATGCATTCTGTTCTTACGGTAGGTCTCAAAAAACCAACCTGGTTGGAAAACTCTTTGGTAAACCTTGAATTGATAAGACATTTAAAGTTGGGTTTGTAAGTGCTGACTATGCCAATAATGATTCAGTAATATTCAAGTAGTATTGTGGCTTGAAAGGATTCTCAAGGACACTAATTGGTTTTAAGATCACGGTCACCTACAAAGAATGATCCTATAATAAAGGTGAAGTATAGATACTTAGAACAGGGTTGAGTTCTTGCATTTCAATTCATTTAACACTTTGATTGGTGATGATATTAATATTTATGGTGGGTACTTCCTCGTAGTTGAAATTCATGGTTGTTTGTACAATATAATGGAGGGGGGTGAGTTGGAGTTGGGGGATGGGTTGCCTGCAGGTGAGATGTAGTTGATTTGAGGATTAGGATGGGTTGGTTTAATTTGGTTGGATTTGGGGGTGGAAGGAGGCTTGGTTGAGGTGGGGATGGGGGCGAATGTTTTGTGATTAGAGGGTGATACATGGGATAAAGATATAGATATATATGTATCTATGTACAGACACAAACATAGACAATGGATAAAACTGACTTGTTCTATTGGTGTTTCTAGGTCTTATGAGGCTTCAGTGCCTAAATCTGCGGGATTGTTGGCTCCTGTCAGGAGATTGCCTTGCTTTTATTCAGCGTAAGTCCTGGAGATTTAAGCTTTAAGTCAGACTTGCACAGTATTCAAGGAATCATTTTCATGTAGTCGATTTGATGCCTGGTGAAAATGTTTGGATTAATTACAAACATACATCTCATTTTTCTTGCTTGAGATATAAGTACATGGACTGCAGCCTCTTCATTCTCATGGTAATCATATATGATTATATGTGAAAGTGTAGATGTTATCAACTTATCATATTTGTTTATTTATTGACTATTTATGAAATACTTGTTTTTGACCTGTAATACAAATTATCATACGTTATACCTCCCAGCAAAGATATGCGTAAAAAGCCGATAGTTCTTGAAGTAACAAGAAAACATAAGGATTGTCTCATATTATTATGGAGATTATGATTTTGAACGTTCCTCAAAGTTGCAATATCTTTTCCAGAGAAACATCTTTCGAACATAACTCAAAGAAAAGACACTTCATCATTTGAAAATTTGGAGAATCTTCAACTGACCAAAATTAAATGTAGCATGTTTTTATTCACGCTAATTCTAAAATTGTTTTCAAATTGAAATGAGCCAAATACATGTTGTGTGAGTTCGACATATTTGAATCTCATCTTGACTCCATATGATATTATGAATAGAAGAATCCTAGTAATTTCATTTGTGCACATTGTAAGGATGACCACCCCTACAACACTTGTAGTCAAAATCTTAGGAGGTGATAGTTTTAAATTTATAGAAGGCTACTTAGTTGAGCTGTTGTAATGTCCCCATTTTCAATTTTCCTTATGATGCGGTTAGGATGGATTTACAGGATTTGTGACAGGAGTGAGATTACGTCATCAATGGACCCGGAGGGCTTTGGAGGAGCTTTATGGGGTCCTATTGACCACTCCATGTCAACTACCCTATAGCAGTACACTCCTTTTTTCTCAAAAGGGATTTCATCAAATTCCAATGTTCAGATCATCCAGGATTCATCATCAGCCGACAATTTATCGAAGTTGTAAACCCATTTTGCATTTTTATAATGTAAGACCATAATGTATGTAACAACCTAGGTAAGCCTATTATTTTGATGACGATTTTCATCCTAGGAGGTTTTTTGTCTCACCGATTCATCTGTTTCTAAACACAAATGGTCGATTGAGTTTTTCCCTCCAACCTCACCCCAAAGCTAGGGTGGATTTTGTCGTCAAGTTCTTAGGTGAGTCCTAGTGTTTTTTATCGAGTCTTTGTAAAAATGATTTGGGAATAATTTTAGCTAGTTGGCTAAATTATTTTATTACAAATCACTTGGTCTACTAGATCATATTTGAGTCGCAGAATTGGGTAAATAATTGAGGGTCTATAACGAACGGGGTGTTCCCCCTTCATGGGTTAGAATGTAATTATGTTATGTAAATAATATTTTAGCCATGGTGCTACCATGGCTAAAATATTAGAGGGCTGGAAAAAAATAATAATCCCCTCGTGTCAATTAATCAAATTTTCTGGCAAAAATAAATTAAAAAATCCTAATCCAGAAATTTAATTAATTAGAGTCAAATTAAGTCTTAGGAAAGATAAATTCTCCAAATTAAAAAAATTCGTGGGTTCTAGATAAATTAATTTTTGGAGGTCCTCCACCAAAGAAATATTGAAAATTTCAAGAAATTTTGGACCCTTGGGCTTGGTTAAGTCAAAGACAATTTTTTGAGGGAATTAACTCAAAATAATTAATTTTGAGTTAATTAAAAAGGAATTAAAAGAAAAATTTGAAAATTCCTCAAAAAATAAATATTTCGACGGTGATGATTAAAAGATAATTAAATATTTATCAACGGTCGAGATTACTTAGACGGGGATCAAACCAACTAGCCGTTTAGAGAATTTATCTATAAATTAGAGGTCATTTGTCACAGAAAGGATCTGATCTTTGAGTCGTGTACTTGCTCTTGAAGCTCTCTCCTATAATCTTTTCTGGAATAATAATAACGCAAAGTCTTTGAGGTTTACATTGATGGTGATGTTCCTCTCCTGCATCTTATGGTAATATTGTTTTTAATGTTCTACTAAATATTATTTTTATAAGTTGTTCGTTAATAGCTTTCGTGGAATAATATATTGCATAGGTATCTTTTATAGGTTATTGAGTTTAAAATAGCATTATAATTGAATTGAATTAGGAGGTATCTCTAATTCTTGAAGATTACATTGTTATTTTACATCTCTATTAATCTGATAGTTTAATCTTAAGTGTGCAAAAATCATTTGGATTTGATAAATTGGGCATTTGGAGAAGTACTTGGCTGGACCAACTGAATCCCAAGGCAAAGGATATGAAGAGCCTTCCTAATTTAAATCCCTAGACTTATCTTACGAATTTCCTCTTGCAGGGTCTTTGGGGCTAGTATCTTATTTTAAAAAAAAATTAATTATCTTTTATAAATTGTGCTCATTAGATAGATCTGGCTAGGAAGAGCCTCTATCTACATATCTGGGAGCGTGTAATATTCCTAATTAGCAATTCCGCTAATTAGAATATTAATTTTTGATATTTTGTTAACTATTACGTTTTGACTATGAGGATGTGGGTTTGGTGGCCCACAATTAGACTTAGGAAACTATAGAGATCAAAACATTAGGCCAAGGCAAATATTGCGGCTGTAGTGGAGGATGGGGGCCTAATGAGGAGGGACTGCGTCCCACAGGTGGTAGCACAACTCATTGGTACGAGCTAGAGGCAATGTAGTTTTGAGATGGGGCCCAAGGGAACGTTGGGCATGCTTAGTTAAAAGGAAGCAAACTGCTCATTTTGTTGATTCATTCAATCATCAATTTTGACTTTGTCTTTAACAGAGAGCACGCTTGTGCTGGGTGCCAAGTCTGCAGTGCTGTTTAGCACACTAGATTTTCAAGCGGAGATCTCAACCTCTGCCTCAGGGGACTTCGAGTGCCTGCTCAAGGGAGGAGTCTTATCATTTTGGAGGAGAATTTCAGCAGCGGGTACTTCATCCACAATGCAGTCAACTCTTCAACAACGTAGTGGCATCTACAACAGCGCATAGGCAACGCACTTAGTGAAGGGATCACTTTGGGGGCTGGGGGAGTGAGTGGGGATTTTGTGAGGACACTTGGTGGGGTGGCTAAGAGCTTCCTAGCAGGGGTATTTTAGGCATTTTGGTGGCCTCCAACAGTAGAATTTCCAAGAGGACCGAATTGCCTAGCAATTGGGTGAGCCAAGTCCAAGAGGGCCAATTTCCAAGGTCAAAACTAGGACAAGCCCTTTCTGGGTTTTTCTAGGTTTATTGAGGAGAGACCAAGATTAATTTGGCAGAATTTTCTGGGTAGAATTAAGAGGCCAAACAAGGATCCCAACTCAACCAACAACTAGAGGAGCTAGGGGAAAATTGGGCTGAAATTCCGAGGTCAATTGGCCAATTCCTTCGCGGGTTATTGTGGGTTTCTTGAGTAGAGTTCGTGGTTAAAATCCCAAAATTTTTTGAGCAGCGTAGCAGGCCCTAGCAACATTTCATTCGGAGCAGCAACAACACGTCTGGCCATTGACAACGCAGAGTAGGAGTAACAACGCAGGGCAGGAGGAGCAGCATAAAGCCGAAGCAACCACAGTATTTCTGGCGAGTGACTGGGCAGAGCAACACAGAGCTACAACCACACAGTGTACATTTCTGGGGGAGATTTCAGGCTTGTTCCGAGGCTATCTTCAGCTTGCCTTGAGCAAGCCTAGGTGCCTTCATTCCAGCACCTCCATTGTACACATTTTACCGATATTAATAAAATGGATCAACAGTATTTTATAGTTGCAATGGTTTATTGATATCAGTTTTTGTTTTGTTGTCTCCTAAATATCTTTTAGCCTGTTATTACTGTTATTTCCACATTTGGGATATTACAATGGTATCAGAGCCATGATCTTGGCCAGTTGTGGGGTAACCAATTAGATTAGGGAAGAATTGTGCATGTATACATAGTGACGGGTTAAACCATAGACAAACCATGGCACAACGAGGATTTAATTACCGCAAACTCTTGACCTTGTTGATGAAGGTGTCAGACTAGACCTATCCACCTCCTTGCAGGAGGGACACTAGAGTTGCATAGGTCGTGGGGGTGCAACCATCTACACAGGATCATGGGGAGCAAGTGGATACCCCCAGTATGACGCAGGGGTCACCCATGTTGGAAACTTCCTTGATCGTGTCGGTTGACATCTTAGTGGAGAGAGTAGAGCCTACCCCAGTAGTGCCATCCATTGAGGTGATGACCAGGGTAGTGTCCGAGTTTTTGGGTGATAGTAGCACGCAGCAGATGGGTGAGGTGCCAGGAGATGTATCCGCCCTTGATGAGGTGCTAGGATATACAAAGGTATTGGACGATGGTCGCACAAAATAGTGTCATCAGCTTCAGGCCAACCTTCTAGCTTTGAAAGGGAAGGTCACATCAGTACAAGAGGATATTCTGTTGCAGAACGAGGAGCTGGAGGGCTTGAGAGTGGTTTGTGTCGAGTCAGCGACCAAGTTGGCCCACATTGGGGAACGGTTGGATTCCCTTATGGTATAGCTAGAGGGCACATTGGAGCGTCGGAGCAACCCCCTTCAAGCATACATAGACGGGGCTAATAACACTGTTGGGTTACCTTTGCCCTTTGGAGAGAGAGAGATGGAGCCCCCTAGTCATAGCTCATATGCTGACCTGGATAGCGGAATGAGACGATCGGAGTTGCACAGGGTGTAGTATCCGCATGTTGGGGTTAGGTGGCGAGAGATTGTGAGTTGGTACCCGGTGGAGTGGGTTATGGAGATGGTGGTGGACCCGAGTGTACTTTAGCAGGAGTTTCCAGGCGTCGGGAATACAGGTACCCCAGACTGTTGTTGGGATCCAGGTGGGATTTCCCATCACATCATAGAGTCAGTAGGTGATGGTAGTAGTTGCGTGATGGATCTGATGTTTAGGCGCACTCACATGTTCCGATCTCCATCAGAGCCCCAGACAACACTAGTCTCAGGATGGTTCGACAGGGGGAAAGACACATTTACTGAGTTGTCTCGGCATATTGACTGCGCGTGGGGTCACAACGTGATTAGCCTACTTTGGCAGGGGTTGGTAGGAGGAGGTGGCATCGGCAGGCCACCAGGCAGGGCATTACATGGAGACGATGCTCTCCCATTGGTATATTGGACACTGGAATAATGGAGGATAGGTGCAGTAGTGTCATTTCCGTTGGCGTGTGAGGAGTCATGTCTCTCAGGTCTTGCAAAGCAGATGGGGAGATGTAGCCCACATCATGGATGGTTTACTAGTTGAGTGGTGGATATTTTGGCCCATGCAGGATACTATTTGTTACAGGGTGGTACGACAATGGGCAGTGGTACATAGGACTACACAAAGTTATGTCATAGGGTCCAACGTTATGTAGGGGGATACAAACTGATGCGTACAGACCCAATGTTAGGTCGTAGCATCCAGGGGTGTGCAGGGCTATGCAGTGAGGAGCATGGAGATGCAGGTTGGTGTGTTGTAGCATGTTGGTTTACACTATGGAGTAGGAGGGGTAGTTCACATCGCATTGAGTACCCGTGGGAGCTGTCAAATACGATGACACAGGTAGGATACGAGGTGATATAGGATGGGACAACAATAACAGGAGGTATCCAGCGGTGTACTGCAGTAGGCCGTGGTGTACAGTGGCATGTCCAGGAGTACAGGGATGATCGATGGTATGCGAGAGTGTATGGTGTTGCACAGTGGGGTTTTGGAATGTCACTTCCAGGGAGACTCAGGGACGGAGACACCGGGCATACCATTGGGCATAGTTCTCCCAGGATCGACAGACACACAGATGAGTGATACTTGATGGTATTCGTGGGGACTCACATGCCTGACCCTCTTCTATATCACTTACGAGCGCAATCGTTTTGGCTGTTGTCCTTTGGTACTTTGGGCATGAGAAGCCAGGGATGAGGAGCTCACCCAAGATATTTGGATGACACTCAACACATTAGGGGAGAGACTTCTCAGCAGTGGCATTGGGTCGGTGCGCTAGTTGACAGCCATAGGTTGGGGGATGAGACCACCATCTGCAGGGATGGCATATCATTCATCACTGAGCCTACGCCTGGGGAGCGGGTCATGAGGGAGACATGTATCACTCTTTTCTCAGGGCATGTCGGGACCATGCATGAGCAGAGGGTACTGGGTACGACTGAGGTAGCACCCAGTATGTATCCGAGCTCCAAACATTGTATTGGCACATTATCGAGAGGGCGAATGGCAGACCCAGTGGAGATGGTTGGCAGGAACAGGAGGAATCCACATACCCTGAGTCAATTGCGAGTATCGGATACCCATCTATTGGTTGCATTCAGGGGGTAGCTATTCGACACATGGGCTTCCAGCGATCATCAGTATTACATGGTGGCAGGCACAGGGCAAATTAGCATGCATCAGATTAGCCCATGATAGATGGACCCTCTATATTGATCACATGTAGAGACAAGAGATGAGGCACAGAGGGATTCCTGTAGTTGTCCGAGCTATGTTGCAGCATATCCGACTATGGGATGTAGAGATTTAGTTGATTGATAGATCATTCTGTCTCGTGACGGTCAGAGTCATGACAGAGAGTGATCTAGTTCACTATTGGGTTGGCACATGGGGGTACACAGAGGCCTTCACCAGATGGCGAGGCAGGCTTTCTCTGTTGTTGCATAGGTTCAGAGTTAGATTTGGAGGGGTAGATATTGTCATCATGGTGATGCCCAGGCAGGATGAGCTTGGCTCTCACAGACCTTCCGCCACTAGGCCTCAGGAGAGGAGGATACAGTCTACACACGGTGGGGAGTATGTCATAATCAGAGTAGCGCAGCATCAACATGGTGGCACCACTCTGAGTTTGGTAGGGGACCTGATCATCACTACTCTTTATAGCGCAATAACCCTTAGGGATGAGCTGGCTACCATAGGGGGAGATCATGCAGATCTTCCATTGGGATTTAGTGAGAACCCGATGGCATGGGTGTGGAAATTTCTGAATCTTTACACTTTATGCAAAAATTATTTACTGTTAATCTGGTTATGCGCCTCTTACTTAGACAAGTTATTAACTGAATAAATTCAAGTTAAAATCGAAGCAAAACACATAACATATCTCCACCAATCTTGATCTAGAATAAGTTCATGCACACATAGACAAAGTGACACAGTTATTTCTGGACAAATAGTCCCAGGAAAAACCCAATGCGGGAAAACCGACCTTCTAGCTGCTGGAGGGTTTTATTATTAAGAATTTTCTGAATACAACAAGCCTGGGTTCCAGATTTGGAAAAACAGACAGAGAAATAATAGATCTTTAGCTCACTGGCTGATCTAGGGCCAAAATAATCACTGATCCACACCCTCAAACAAGATTTACATAACTCAGCCAAAATTAGGGCCTAGAAACCCTAGCATTGCCCCTGAAGCCTCTGCGTCAGCCTCTGAAGCCCCTCTGACCCTTAGCGCTGCTTCGGAAAGGGCTGCGTTACTCCAGACTGGGTGACGCAGTCCCTACGCTGCCCCTTAGGGTCTCTGCGTAACCCCTGAGGGTTTCCTGCAACAATTTACATTGTCCTTGAGGGACTGCGCAACACCTGCGTAGCACAAGTGTTGCCTTTCCTGGTGCTGCTCGCCTGCTTCTCTGCGCTGCCTCTCTGAGCTGATCCCTGCCTCTTGCTAATTCTAGACCCTGGGATCAGATCATCCCCTTGGCCTAAATTCCCCTTTCTACAAGTGAAACAGTTACTGAGTATTCTTAGCAAACCTGCCCTAGAATCTCAATTTAGCGTCAGTGCTCTGCCTCTCTGTGTCTTTACAAATGACCCCAAGCCTTTCCTTTATACTTTTCTCGTTGGGAAACCAACGACCATGATCAGATCTTGAATCAATGGCTAAGATTAAAAGAAAACTTGATCAGTGTGACTTAAGACAAATTTCATCACATGTTTAATTAAATTCACTTTAATTATTTAAGTTCCCTAAGTTTTAACTTAGGAAATACATTAAAATAATTAATTAATTTAATATCTCCTAAACCAGATGAAATTTCCCAAATCAATTTCTGGGTCTTGTAGATCAAGTGTACTTTAGTCCCTCCACAAAATTTGGGAGATAGAGCACAACTAATGCTACCCCAAATACACAAAATCTCAACACTCCCTCTTAGCATCAAGGGTGTGCTCTAGCAATACATCACACTATGCATTATAGGACTTTGAGTATTGGTTCCGTGTTGCTGAAGCTTGGCTTGCTGCCACTCAACTCTGCACTGCTGCTGCCATTCTGTACTGCTGCCCATGACTTTGCCACTGCCACTGCAACCTCTGTACTGCAACTCCCTCTCAATATGCTGCATCTGTGTTGCTCATAGCACTGCCACTGCTGATTTGCTGCACTGCAACTTCAGATGTTGAGAGAAACAACTGAATCTCCTGCCCAATCTTTGACAAACAAGACAGATGGGCTGCATCCTCATCACTGAGGCTCCATAGGCTCCAAATCTGTGCTGGTATCTGAAGAATGATGCACAGCTACAGCTCTGCACTGCGTAAGCAGACTCCCTTTGCACTACTGAAGTCACATCAACCCCTTGCGCTGAAATCTCTCACGCTGTTGCTGCACTACACTGTCCCTCTGAAGCCTTCTGCGCTGCTGCAGCTCTGCACTGCGTAAGCAGCTCTTCTCTGCGCTGCTGAAGTCACATCAGCCTCTGCACTGCTGCTGCTTCTACGATGATGCTGCTCTGCTCTGTGCTGCTGCTCCCAGTCTTCAGATCTGCCTCTGCTTCATTTGTGATCTATGAACCCACTACTCCACTTGTCCCGCTACTGTCTTAAGGCTGCCGTAGATCGCTTGTGATCCAAGAGATGAGCTGCTCAAGGATCCCGCCCTACTTCTATATAGCTCCTCTACATATCCATGTCACCCCACTTTCGTGGTTCATGAGCACTCATGGCTGCATCATCTTTTGACCCATCATCTGCCACAACAGCTTTGGAAGAAGAGGCTTCCTTGTCCTTTTTCTTCTGAGGACAATTGTTGGCAAAATGTCCCATTTCACCACACTTGAAGCACTTGATCTTTGAGAGATCCTTCTTCTTCTTTGGCTGCTTCTTCGATGCCAAGGTTGCATCTAACTCATCTTCCTTCTTCACTTTGCTTGATCCAGAGCTATATTGCTTCTTGGTGAATCTACGGAGTTCTTCTTGACGCAGAACTGACCACAAGTTGTCCCAATCTGGGAGGTTCGCTCTGCCCAAGATACTTTGGACAAAGATTTCCCACTCATCCGTCACTGCATTGAGGGCAGTCCTAACCATCACATCGTCTTCCACCTTAGCACCAGTTGCAGTCAACTGATCTCTGATCGACTGCAGTCTGAAGAGGAAATGCTCCATGTCTTCTCCCTTGGCGATCATGAATGACCTCATCTGTGTCTCCAACATCATCTTCCTTTGGACAGTTTTTCCCTCATATAGGGAGATCAAGGCCTTCCACATCTCATTAGCTGTCTTCTTCTTAGCTAAGTGTGGTACAATATGGTCCTTGATTCCATCCATAATCAGCTGCTTGGCATGCCCAGCAGCCTCCTTATGCTTCCGAAGGAGATCCGGATCTGTTAGTGTGGCCAAAGATTGCTCTGCATGGTCTCTAAGATTGTATGCCTCAAGGACTATCAGGATCCTTGCCTTCCAAACTGAAAAGTTTGAGAGGCCATCCAGCTTGTCTTGTTCACGCAGTCCATGAGGAGCCATCTGCTCATAATGTGTCGGAACTTCCTTTTCTCTTTGCTAGAGAAATGGATCTAAGGCCCTTGGTGAAACAGGCACCTTCTGCTCCCTTTGACAACTGATTTCCCTCCTTGGAAACCTGCCAAATCAACTATGATTCAGCTCTCTTTGATCCTCTGATCAAACTGTAAGTTTCTTTGGCTAGAAACTCTCTGAGAAGCTGATCTCCTCCCGCTCTTTGTCACTTGTGCTTAGGCTAAAAATTTGAAAACTTCAGAAATTTAACCCCACCAACACCTTCAGAATTTCTGCAGCTTTTCTTCAGTCTTTTCTAGATCTGACAGATTTAGATCTGCATCACACTAGCTGGCTTCATACTATTTCAGCGCTGTTTCTGAGCTGCCTCTGCGCAGTAATTGCGTGGGCTTGCTAAGAGACAGCGTTATACCGCGCCACCCTTCCCTCTGCGTGAATCTGACTCTGAAAACTGCGTCCTTCAGATCTGCGTTTCTGCTACTTTTCCAGCCGCTTCCTGCAGCTAGAACCTTCAGATTCTTGCTGGTGACCCTCCTAGATCTGCAATTGCTCTGATACCATGTGGAAATTTTTGAATCTTTACACTTTATGTAGAAATTATTTACTGTTAATCTCGTTATGCTCCTCCTACTTAGACAACTTATTAACTGAATAAATTCAAGTTAAAATCGAAGCAAAACACATAACAGATCTCCACCAATCCAGATCTAGAACTAGTTCATGCACACATAGACAAAGTGACAGTTATTTCGGGGCAAATAGTCCCCGGAAATACCCAATGCGGAAAACCGGTCTTCTGGCTGTTGGAGGGTTTTATTATTAAGAATTTTTTGAATACAACAACCCTGGGTTCCAGATTTGGAAAACCCGACAGAGAAATAATAGATCTTCAGCTCACTGGCTGATCTAGGGCCAAAATAATGACTGATCCACACCCTCAAACAGGATTTACAGAACTCAGCCAAAATTAGGGCCTAGAAACCCCAGCGCTGCCCCTGAAGCCTCAGCGTCAGCCTCTGAAGCCCTTATGACCCTCAGCGTTGCTCCAGAAAGGGCTGCGTTACCCAGACTGGGTGACGCAGTCCCTACACTGCCCCTTAGGGTCTCTGCGTAACCCATGAGGGTTTCCTGCAGCAATGTACGCTGTCCTTGAGGGACTGCGCAACACTTGCGTAGCACAAGAGCTACCTTTCCTACTACTGCTCCCCTGCTTCTCTGTTCTGCCTCTCTGAGCTGATCTCTGCCTATTGCTGATTCTAGACCTTGGGATCAGATCATCCCCTTGGCCTAAAGTCCCCTCTCTGCAGCTGAAACACTTCTGAGTATTTTTAGCAAACCCGCCCTAGAATCTCAGCTTAACTTCAGTGCTCTGCCTCTGTGTGTCTTTACAAATGACCCCAAGCCTTTCCTTTATACTTTTCTCGTTGGGAAACAAACGACCATGATCAGATCTTGAATCAATGGCTAAGATTGAAAGAAAGCTTGATCCATGTGACTTAAGACAATTTCATCACATGTTTAATTAAATTCACTTTAATTATTTAAGTTCCCTAAGTTTTAACTTAGGCAATACATTAAAATAATTAATTAATTTAATATCTCCTAAACTAGATGAAATTTCCCAAATCAATTTCTGGGTCTTGTAGATCAAGTGTACTCTAGTCCCTCCACAAAATTTGGGAGCTAGAGCACAACTGATGCTACCCCAAATACACAAAATCTCAACAGTGGGGAACTTCAGTAGCTTGGCAAGTTGTCCAACAACATGATATCTAGAGAAGCTCATGTGAGAAAGACACATCTCTGTAGGAATTAGGTGGTATCTTCGAGGGTTTACTCTTGGAGTGCATGGGATGGACTACTTGGTAGGGAAACTTCATGAGGAGTTGGGCATAGTGCCATATTATCGTGATTCCCTTCTCACTGATGGTGTGCAAAAGGCTTCTACTACTTATGCCTGGCAGAATGATGAGTGGAGCAGGAGGAGATTCATGTTGGATAGTATGGCTTGAGATCCTGGTATTGCGGGATCCCTTCATATCAGGACGATGCATAGGTCAGGGATGGTTCAGTGGCGCATCTGGGACCCTGGCACATTTTTGCAGTGACCATGGGGAGCGTCAGCTAGAGAGAATGCTTGTTTAGTCATTGCTTGAGGATAAGCAATTTTTGGTAGGGAGGACTGTAATATTCCTAATTAGCTTTTCCGCTAATTAGAATATTAATTTTTTATATTTTGCTAACTATTATGTTTTGACTATGAGGATGTGGGTTTGGGGGCCCACAATTAGACTTGGGAAAATATAGAGATCAAAACATTAGGCCAAGGCAAATATTGCGACTGTAGCGGAGGATGGGGGTCCAATGAGGAGAGACTGCATCCCACATGTGGCAGCACAGCTCATTGGTACGAGCTAGAGGCAGTGCAGTTTTGAGGTGGGGCCGAAGGGAGCGTTGGGCAGACTTAGTTAAAAGGAAGCAAGCTGCTCATTTTGTTGATTCATTCAATCATCCATTTCGACTTTGTCTTTGACAGAGAGCATGATTGTGCCGGGTGCCAAGTCTGTAGTGTTGTTTAGCACATGAGATTTTTAGGCAAAGATCTCAACTTCTTCCTCAGGGGACTTCGAGTGCCTGCTCAGGAGAGGAGTCTTATAATTTTGGAGGAGAATTTCAGCAGCAGGGACTTCATCCACAGCGCAGTCATCTCTTCAACAGTGCAGTGGCATCTACAACAGCGCAGAGGTTGCGTAGTCAGTGAAGGGATCACTCCGCGGGCTAGGGGAGTGAGTGGAGATTTTGGGAGGACACTTGGTTGGGAGGCTTAAAGAAACCTAAGAAGGGTAATTCATGCATTTTGGTGGCCTCCAACAGCAAAATTTCCAGGAGGACCGAATTGGCCAACAATTGGGTGAGCCAAGCCCAAGAGGGCCAATTTCCAAGGTCAAAACTAGGACAAACACTTTCTGGGTTTTTCTTGGTTTATTGGGGAGAGACCAAGATTAATTTGGTAGAATTTTCTGGGTAGAATTAAGAGGTCAAACAAGGATTCCAACTCAACCAACTGCTAGAGGAGCTAGGGGAAAATTGGGCTAAAATTCCGAGGTCAATATTTGGCCAATTCCTTCGCGAGTTATTGTGGGTTTCTTGAACAGAGTCCGTGGTTAAAATCCCGGAAATTTCTGAGCAACGTAGCAAGCCCTAGAAGAATTTCATTCAGAGCAACAACAACGTCTCTGGCCATTGACAATGCAGAGCAGGAGTAACAACGCAGAGCAAGAGTAGTAGCGCAGAGCCGGAGCAACAACAGTATTTCTGGCAAGTGACTGGGCAGAGCAACACAGAGTTACAACCACGTAGTTTACATTTCTGGGGGAGAAGCAATTTTATTTCTATTTTCTAACTTTGGGACTTTGGATTTATTTTTCATTTTAAAATTTTCGTATACATATTGGGTCTTGGGTTTTATTTTACTTGTGCAGGTAAAGATCTAAAATTACTCAAGGAGATTTTTTTTTTAAGAATTTGAGTCACAACTAGGCCCTGGAGGGCAAGATCTAGTCTCAAAAAATCTTGTTTGCAGGGTCATATTTCAAATTTTTTTCAGAAAGATTGTTGTTTGACAGATTTTTTGGTGAAGTTGGGAAAAATTTGTTTGGCCCCAAAGGCCTAACGCACGCCTTTTGTTTCTTCCGCGGCCTTAATTTCCTGTTGTCCGAGCCCTTGCAACTTTTCTCGCTACCCTTCCTAACCTCGACCCTCAACTCCTAGCCTCCTCCTTCTCGGCATATCCTCCTATCCGTCCTCTGTTTTCCTTTTGTTAAATTTAGAATGACATGGAGTGTTCTATGCTTAATGCAAATTTACTTCAGTCTTCCTTAGGCCCGATTCAAATTAGCAATCACATAAACATGAAAGTAAAATGTTGATAGAACACATAATAGATCAATAGAAGACAAACCAATAAAATAGATCAAATTTTACAATTCTTCTTGTCCAGCAAAGATATAGGATAGTGTGCGTTACGGCAGTCAACAGGATGCTTCAGCCAACAAAGTCTTTCTTAGATCAGATCAGCCAACCCTCCAAGTGTCATAGAGAGCCCTTAAAGATGGCTCACCAAAATTCAACGTTGGTCAACAAAAAGTCAGCGCAGAAAAGTCAATGCAGAAAGTCAATGTTGCAGATTTGGGGCTTCAGTCAAAGTCAACGTTCAACCTTGATTTTTGTGCCCAACAATACGACCTTCAAAAATTGAAATTTCTGCAAAGTTTGGAGGTCAAAACATCAAGCGTTGACCACGGTCAACGCTGGTCAATGCACCAGCAATCAACCGTAAAAACAGTCCGCAAATTTACCCAGCTGCAGCTTCGCACATGTGAGAGAGAGAGGCCTCCAAAGTCTGATCGAACCAATCAAATCACAAGAGAGAATGTGTGATGAGTTGATGAGAAAATGATCTCCAAGTCTCTCCAATTTATATCCATCAGTGAGGGTGTGTGACACATCTATTAGGCTTGTGAGCCCACATTACAAATCTGGCTGACCTTGCACATGTGTGGAAAATAAAATCAAAATATATGTTTTGCTCATCCAAACAAGATGATCTTTAGATCAATCTTGCACCTCTCCAAAAGAGGAATCCAACAAAAATATAATCATCATCATATGAGTAGTGCAACATGGAGTTTGGACCTAGTTGCCCAAAATTAACACTCCCTCTCAACTAGGGAGAACTCCATCTGTCCACCTGTGCCATCCAGATATTAGTACCATTGTGTACTATCATATAGCATCGTGCGTCATCCTGTCGTAATTTGCTTTGCTGGCTCTTCTTCTCAAATAGAACAAAAGGTGAGTCACAAAGACATCACGCTCATCTGACCCGAAGTCAGCTTAGAGGTTAAAACATCTCTTGGATTCAAAAAGAGTCTCATACTAACCCGAAGTTAGTTTACTGACCCGAAGTCAGTTTAGAGGATAAAACCTCAATAGACTCAAAAAGAGTCACATAATAACCCGAAGTCAGTTTAGAGGTAAGAACCTCATCATAATTGATCCTAGATCAAGGTGTTGGACATGTGCCATCCTAGACATAGAGAGTACGACAATCTCCGATGCGTCCATTGGTCTCTATCCACATTTCCCACCTCATTGGCCAAATGAGAGGTACTTGCCATGAGTCCGAAACTTCATGGGTAGGATGCGCGTGGGGCATAGATCAAAGAGAGCTGAACCAACTCAATATCATAACGGTGGGGCAGAAGTACACCAAGGTTCGGCAAGCCTAGCCCCGAGTGTGCTTATAGCTCCAAGAAGCTATCCCCAAGCCCCATGGAGCTCCTAGATCTCATAGTCCAACTCAAGCAGGACCCTCAGAATAGGTTCTTTCCACGATTCCAAGCTTCTCGCGAAAGGTTAGGAACTTGACCTTCCCCAGGGGCTTCGTGAGAGTATCCGCAACCTGCTCATCAGTTCCTATATGATCGAGCCTTATGACGCCTCGCTGTACCATATCCCGGATAAAGTGGTACCTAATATCAATATGCTTGGATCGATCGTGGAACACGAGATTCTCAGAAAAACGAATCCCACTCTGGTTATCACAAAGAATAACGGTGGTATCTAGCACATGCCCAGACAACTCACTGAAGAGCTTTCGCAACCAAACAACTTCACAATAGGCCATACTCGATGAAATGTATTCGGCCTCAGCGGTGCTCAGTGGGATTTCCCAGCACAGGCCCAACGACGTTTCCACACAACTTCTTAACGTTGAGTTCTATCGGAGTCGGCACAGACTTACAGTCCACCATACCAAATCTCTCCAACAACTTCACGACATATTTTCCTTGAGAAAGGAAAATCTCGCCTGGCCTCTGCTAGACCTCCAAGCCTAGGAAATAGTGCATCAGTCCTAGGTATTTCATCTCAAATTCGGAAGCTATCTCCCTCTTACACTGATGAATGAGAGGGTCAGCACCTGTTATGAAGAGATCGTCCACATAGAGAACTAGAATGAGAGGCTTTTCTCTGTCAACCTTAAAATAAAGGTTTGGATCAACATTGCTTCGAGTGAAGCCCCACTTTGCTTCTTTGGTGGTGTTGGTGAAGAAGAAGGACGACACATTGAGAATGTGCATTGATTACAGGTCCTTGAATAAAAAGACTATGAAGAACAGGTACCCTATATCGAGGATTGATGAGCTGATGGATGAGTTGAGAGGAGCACAATTCTTTTTGAAGATCGATTTGAGATCCGGGTACCACCAGATTCGTGTGAGGGAACAGGACATTCCCAAGACCGCTTTCAGGTGCCATTATGGCCACTTTGAATTCTTGGTTATGCCTTTCGGGCTAACCAACGCACCAGCCACCTTTCAGTCATGCATGAACCATATCTTCCGCAGTCACCTGAGGAATTTTGTGCTGGTTTTCTTTGATGATATATTGATATACAACAGGACCTGGGAGGAGCATCTCCAGCATATAAAGGCAGTGTTGCATATCTTGGAGGAGCAACAGTTCTATGCTAAGCTCTCCAAGTGCGAGTTTGGGATGATGGAGATGCTATATTTGGGACACATCATAGGAGTGGACGGAGTGAGGGTCCACGAGGAGAAGATCAGGGCCATCAGAGATTGGCCAGAGCCGAGAAACGTGACGGAACTTCGAGGATTTATTGGTATCTATACTTATTACAGGAAGTTCGTCAAGAGTTTCTCTCAGCTCGCTGCACTCCTGACAGATCTGACGAAGAAAGGGGCATTTAGTTGGACAGATACAGCGCAGCGAGCCTTTGACAGGCTCAAGGAGGTTATGAGCAGCTGCCCAGTGCTTGCGTTGCCAGATTTTACGCAGCCTTTTGTTTTGGAGTGTGATGCGTCGAGAGAGGGGATCGGCGCAGTGTTGATGCAGGGAGGCCACCCTATAGCCTATGAGAGCCAGAAGCTCCTTCCTCATGAGCGGTTGTATGTAATATACGACAAGGAGATGCTGGCCATTATTCATGCATTGGCCAAATTCCGGCAGTACTTGGTGGGTAATAGGTTCAGGGTGAGGACTGATCACAACAGCCTCAGGTTCTTTTTGGAGCAGAAGCAGCTACAGGAGAGGCAGCAGAAGTGAATCAGCAAGATCTAGGCTTATGACTTTGACATTGAGTATGTCAAGGGGAAGAACAACGTGGTAGCCGATGCACTTTCACGTAGACCAACCACGTTGTCTCTGATGAGTTTGGATACAGATTGGAGGGCTCGGCTTTTGGTGGAGTACTCCAAGGACAGGTTTGCTTGTGAGGTTTTGGATGGTCAGGTGACAGATGATAGATACAGGGTGATAGATGAGATCATCTACTACAGAGATAGGATCTTCTTGACTGAGGGCTCCCAGCTCAAGAATAAGATATGTCAGGCATCATATGATTCACCATTGTCCGGCATCAGGGGTTTACCAAAACCTACAGGGTCATCAGAGAGAGGTTCTCATGGAAGGGCCTCAAGGAGGACGTGCTCCAGCATATCAGGGAGTGCGAGGTTTGCAAGAGAAACAAGGGAGAGATGAGCCATCTAGTAGGTTTGTTGCAGCCTCTTCCCATTCTGGAGGGGAAATGGGAGAGCATTTCGATGGACTTCATCACAGGGTTGCCCATGGTGCAGGGAAAGGACTGTATATTCGTCGTCATTGATCGGCTGACGAAGTACACACATTTTTTTGTCATATCCGCACACTATACAGCAGCACAGGTGGCAGAGCTGTTCTTCAGAGAGATCTTTAGGTTACATGGTCTTCCCAAGACCATTATCAGTGACAGGGACAGCCGCTTTATGGGCGGATTCTGGCAGGAGCTTTTTCGGCTGGTGGGAACAGAGTTGACACCGAGCACCAGCTACCACCCACAGACAGACGGGCAGACAGAGATAGTTAACAAGTGGTTGGAGGGCTACTTGCGTAACTATGTGAGTGGGCAGCAGAGAGCGTGGTTGAAGTGGCTGCATCTGGGGGAGTACTGCTACAACAACAGACATCACATATCCATCGGGATGTCTCTGTTCTATGCCTTATATGGATATCATTCTTTATCTTTTGCTGATGTGATGTTTGGTGCTAGCAGGGCTCCGAGAGCCAAAGATTGGATCCAAGAGAGCCAGGACATTCTCCGAGCTCTCAAAGATAACATGGCTACAACGCAGAATCAACAGAAGTTGTATGCCGACAGGGGTCAGGTGGAGAGATAGTTTGAGGTAGGGGACTTGGTCTACCTACGTTTGTAGCCATACCGACAGTCGTCACTAAAGCAGAAGGGAGCTGAGAAGCTCAAGCCACGTTTTTATGGACCATACAGGGTGATACGCAGGGTTGGACAGGTTGCTTATGAGTTGGAGCTGCCCCAAAGCAGCAAGATTCATAACATTTTTCATGTATCATGCCTGAAGAAGGCATTGGGGCAACAGGTGACAGTGACAGATGAGCTACCGCCTACGGATGATGAGGGGCATTTGGTGTTGCAGCCAGAGGCCATTATTGATACCAGGGAGAGGCAACTGCGGAACAAGACAATCCGGGAATTCTTAGTGAGGTGGAAGAATTTGCCGGATGAGGATGCCACTTGGGAGAGTGAGAAAATCTTGCAGCATCCATCACTACAGTTGCTTGGGGTCAAGCAACATTTTGTCGGGGGAGACTGTAATATTCCCAATTAGCGATGGCTAATTGGAAATATTAATTTTGATCAATTTTGCCTACTATAGTTAAATTATAAATAAAAGTGAGTAGAGGGGGACATAACTCACTCTAAACATAAAGTTCACTCCCTAGTAGACACAACGTTGTAACGTAAGTAGGCCAAGGGGGGCAAAGAGACCACGTAGAGAGGGGACCCACTAGAGCACGTGGAGGGACTGCGCAGGTTGAGTTGGCAGCGTGGGGCCAAGAGAGGCTACGTTGGAGATGATGGGCCTAGGGTTTGAGAGAGAGGCCAACGTTATAAAAGGAGGAGAGCCTCCTCATTTTGGGTCATTCGATGTTTATGATATTGAGCTGGTCACTTCGAATTCTTGAGCATGCTGGTTGTTTAGCTAGTCTGCAGCACTATTTAGTGCACCGAGTGTCTCCGTTCGGAGATCTCACCCTAAGCCCCGGGGGACTTCGAGTGCCTGCTCGGGTGAGGTAGTCCCATCAGTATTTTTGCAGGAGGATCGAGTTGAGGCTCGGTGGTGGAGCTTGGCACTTAGTGACTGCGCAGCCTTGAGAGGGAGGACGCAGTCCATTTCTTGGGAGCTCCGGATTGGTTTTCTTCTGAAGGTTTCGAGCTTTGAGATTGAGCAAGGGGCCAACCCTTGCCTATTGGAGGATTTTGGCAGAGTTTGAGGCAATAGTTTGGTGGATTCCCTTCAGTGTTAGCGCAAAGCCTTGGAGGATAGCGTAGATCCTCAAGGGGGTGATTTTCGGGGGTTGGCTATTTCAGAAACGTTCTCTGGGCTTTTCTGGGTTTGGTGAGTAGAGATGGATTCTAGAGTTTCAGCTTTTTCCGAGTAGAGGAGCAGCCCCAAATACTCATTTTGGTTCTAGTAGTAGCAGCAGCACAACAGTTCTCCGACAGGTTGGACGCAGATCAGAGAGCAGCCATTTCTTCGTCATTCTGAGAGCTTTTCTTCATTTGCCTGGTGCAAGTCTAGGTGCTATCACTCTGATCACCTATTGTACTCATTTTTATTCTTAGTATAATAAATGGCTGAGCTTTCTCTCTATATTTCTGAGTATCTGCTACATGTTCTACATATGCTATTGTATGCTTGTACTACTGTTATTTCTCTCTTTGAACATTCCAGATAGTATACCACTTGGTGTGTTTTTCCCATACTCTTAGACAGAGTCTGGAAAGGGCCAGGTAGCCTCCAGATCTCACCCTCTTTCCAGAGGTGACATATCTGGTAAATGCCCTCCCAGTCCATCTTTGGTTGGAGTTTGCTTGTGTTTGAGAGATATCCCTGAAAAGGGATATTACAATAACATGCTTCCAAACTTGATGCTTTACGGCTTCTTCAAATGATCCAGGCTCAGATTGTACAATTGTACTCATGGCTGCTAGGTACCCTTGGTACCTATTCGGCTTTTTGCTTTCACGAAATGTTCTCCTTGGGGCGATATGTCTCTCGACATCTTCGAGAGTGTCCCTAATCCATGAGGGTATTCTCTTATTTGAAGGAGGTGGATCAATAGGATACATAGGTCCTTCAACATTAGGCATTGGTTCATCCTTCGGCTCTTCCTGCTTCCCTGCTTCTTCATCTTCTTTGTCTTCCTTGGAGCTAGGAAGATTTCTCACTTTCTTGAGGGCAACATCTTCATCGAAGGTGGCATCGTGGCATATCTCCACTTCTCTTTGACTAGGCACATAGATTCTATATGCCTTCGAAGTTTCACTATAGCCCACAACATTCCCTTCTTTCCAGAAGCATCCAATTTGCTTCTCTTTTCTTTCAGCACATGTAAGTAAACAGGACAACCAAAAACTCTAAAATGAGAAACATCAGGTTTCTTACCAGAGAAGAATTCTTCGGGAGTCTTCGAGTCCATAGCGGAATGTGGGCATCTATTTTGAACATACACAGCAATGTTCACAGCTTCTCCCCATAGAAACTTCAGAAGACCTTGGTCATATAGCATGGCGCGGGCAACTTCCACAATTGTCCTGTTCTTTCTTTCAGCAACACCATTTTGCTCAGGAGTATACATAGTTGTGGTCTCCCTCTTAATGCCATCTTCATTGCAAAAGTCATTGAATTCATTTGACTTATACTCGGTCCCATTGTCGGTCTTCAAAATTTTGATTCTCTTCTCCGTTTGATTTTCCACCAAGGCCTTGAAGGTACGAAACCATTTGAATGCTTCGTCCTTCTTCTTCAAGAAATATATTCAGGTCTTGTGGGAGAAGTCATCTGTAAACATCATGTAATAGGAACATCCTCCCAGGGATGTCACAGACAACATACCAGATAAATAAAAATGTATCAACTGCAAGATATTAGTTGTCTTTGTGACATTAGAGGGGAATTTTCCCCTTGTATGCTTCCCTTCGACAGAACCCTGACATATACCTTCATGATCATCTTTAAATTCGAGCATCCCTGTCACCACCTTCCTTGCTTCGGGAAGGGCTTTGTAATGAAGGTGTGCCAACCTCCGGTGCCATAACTTTGTTTGAAGAGTTGTATCACATGACATAGCCCACAATGGACTTCCTCTAACGTGGTAGAGTGTATCAACTCTGAAACCAATAGTAAGAGCTTCCTTGAAGTTCTTCTTCCAGATGCGTACCTTTCCATCAATGAATGCCACCTTGAACCCTTTGTCTTCCATTGCCGAAATAGACACAAGGTTCTTCTTCAAATCAGGTACGTACAACACATCTTGTAAATAAAGGACTTGACCTTGAGATAAATGAAGGGTCACAGTCCTTGTCCCTTTCATGGGATAGGTGGCATTATCTCCAAGGATAATTTCTAGGTTAGTATCCTTCTCAATCAAATCAGAGAGGATTTCTCTACAACCAGTTAGGTGCCTTGAAGCACCACTATCAATCAACCAGACATCCAAGGTGTCGGGAGGAGATGCAACAGAGAGGGCAGATACAAGAATAAATTCATATTTCTTATTATCAAAAACATTAGACTCATCGTACCTGGAATTTCTTGACTTCTTGAAAGGTTGCACATTTCCACTACGATAAGAGGGAGCCTTCCTTTTTCCTTTGAACTTGTTGTTCCTTTGATTGCCATTCCCCTTGGAGTTGTTGTTGTCATCATCCCTGGGAGAGTCCCTTCTATTAGGGCGCTCTCTTGCATAGTGACCAAACTTGTTACAAGTGTAACATCTTCCCTTCCTTCCTTTGGGCCCTGCTCTTCCATGGTTTTGATTTCTCGGACCACCATTGTTCCTTTTCTTTGCATGAGCGGTGAAGGCAGTAGGGTCACCTCCATTTCCATTGGAGGGATGATATCTCTCCATCATTCTTGTCTCCTCTTGAGTGGATCTTGTCAATATTTCATCAAAATAAGGAATCACATTATTATTAAGAATAGTGGTATTGAATACATACCAATCACAAGGGAGACCTCCAACCGCAAGGAGAACCATCTCTTGATCAACTATTTCTTCTCCAATAGCTAGAAGATTGTTCCTGATTTCAGTGAGCCTCGTAAAATAGGATTGAATAGATTCATCCTTGCCCTTCTTGATATTCTTCAATTGATTCTTGAAGAAAAGAACTTGATTAGCATTTCTAGCTCGGAACATGCTAACCAACTTATCATACATATCTTTAGATGTGCTCAGCTCAGAAATGTAAGAAACCAAGTGCTTATGAATAGAATTCAGATAATCATCTTTGCTTTGATTTCCCTTTTTCTATACTTCGTCTTTGTGGCAACAAGTGCATTTGATAGAGGTTCTTGAATTTTCCCCTGCACATAGTCCATGACATCTTGATCTTCTAATCCCAAATCCAGGGACATCTTCCATGCATGATAATCAGACTTATCATGCAATTTATCATCAGACTTGAAACCCTTATAGGTTGAGGAGGCCATTGGTCCTTGATAGGATTTCTTCTTCGGTGATTGTTTCTCAACCTAACTTGGACTTTGTCTTCACCTCAGCTCTGGTCCCATGTTAAATTTAGAATGACGTGGAGTATTCTATGCTTAATGCAAATTTACCTCAATCTTCCTTGGACTCTATTCAAATCAGCAATCACATAAACATGAAAGTAAAAAGCTGATAAAACACATTAATAGATCAATAGAAGAGAAGCCAATAATATAGATCAAATTTTACAATTCTTCTTGGCCAACAAAGATATAGGATAGTGTGCATTACGACAGTCAACAGGATGTTTCAGCCAACAAAGTCTTTCTTAGATCAGATCAGCTAACCCTCCAAGTGTCACACACAACCCTCAAAGACAGCTCATCGAAAGTCAACGTTGGTCAACAAAAAGTCAGCACAGAAAAGTCAACGTTGCATATTTAGGGCTTCGATCAAAGTCAACGACCTTGATTTTTGTGCCGAATAATATAGCCTTCAAAATTTGAAATTTCTGCAAAGTTTGGAGGTCAAAACATCAAGCATTGACCACGGTCAACGCTGGTCAACCCACCAGCAATCAACCCTAAAAATAGTCTGCAAATTTACCCAGCTGCAGCTCCGCACGTGTGAGAGAAAGAGGCCTCCAAAGGCTGATCGAACCAATCAAATCACAAGAGAGAATATGTGATGAGTTGATGAGCAAATGATCTCCAAGTCTCTCCAATTTATATCCATCAATGATGTTCTATGCTAGATGCAAATTTACTTTAAACTTCTAGGGCTCAATGCAAGTAAGATGCAGATAGAACATACCAAAAGATCGATGGAAGACAAGCCAAAACAGAGATAAATAATGGTGGCGTTATGAAGATCAACAGGATGCTTCAACAAGCAAAGACTTCATAAAGTCAGCCTCCCACATGTGTCACACAACCCCAAGACTGCTCATAAAAATGCTCCATCAAGATGCTGCACCAAGAATCCCTAAACGCAGAATCATGAACGCTGCTCCAGCACCATCCAAGAAAGAAGAGAATGCCTCCACCAAAATGTGTGTGTTGAAATGAACTCTAAGTCTCTCCAATATATAGTCATCTGTGGGGGTGTGTGACACATCTCTTATGCATGTGGGATAAATTAGGCCGACCTAGCACATGTGGAATAAACTCAAAATACATGTTTTGCTCATCCGATCAAGATGATCTTTAGATCGATCTTGCACCTCTCCGAAATAGGAATCCAATAAAAATATTGGCATCGTCATCTGAGCATCACAACATGGAGTTTGGACCTAGTTGCCCAAAATTAACACTCCCTCTCAACGAGGGAAAACTCCATCCCGCTGTAACTTGATTCGCTGGCTTCTTTATTTCAAAGCAAAAGGTGAGTCACAAAGACATCACTCTCGGCTAACCCGAAGTCAGCTCAGAGGTCTGAAACCTCTATAGGACTCAAAGGAGTCACATGCCCACCTGAAGTTGGTTTAACTGACCCAAAGTCAGTTGGAGGTCCGAAACCTCACTTGGACTCAAGAGAGTCATATACTAACCCGAAGTCAGTTGGAGGTCCGAAAACTCACTAGACTAGATCCCAGATCAAGTGGTCAAACACGTGCCATCCTAGACATAGAGAGTACGACAATCTCCGATGCGTCCATCGGTCTTGCTATTGTTCTCTATCCACATTTCCCACCTCATTGGCCAAATGAGAGGTACTTCCCATGAGTTCGGTACTCCATGGGTAGGATGCATACGGGGCACAGATCAAAGAGAGGTAAACCAACTCAATATCATCACGGTGGGACGGAAGCACACCAACAAGGTTCAACAAGCCTAGCCCTGTGGTTGCTTATAGCTCCAAGAAGCTATCCCCAAAGCCCCCCTGGAGCTCCCAGAGCTCATCGTCCAACAAGACCCTCAGCATAGGGTCGTTCCACGATTCCAAGATTCTCACGGAAGGTTAGGAACATGACCTTCCCCAAGGGCTCTGTGAGAATATTTGCGACCTGCTCATCAGTTCCTATATGATCGAGCCTTACGGCGCCTTGCTGTACCATATCCCGGATAAAAATGGTACCAAATATCAATATGCTTGGATCGATCGTGGAACACGGGATTCTCTGACAAACAAAACCCCCTCTGGTTATCACAAAGGATAACGGTGGCATCTAGCACATGCTCAAACAACTTACTGAAGAGCTTTCGCAACCAAGTGGCTTCACAATAGGCCATGCACGCTGCAATGTATTTGGCCTCAGCGGTGCTCAAGGCTACCGACTTCTGCTTCCTGCTCGAAGCAGACCCAAGTGTGAAGCAGCATCCAGATGTGCTCTTGCGATCCACCACACTGCTAGCCCAATCAGCATCAGTATATCCACGGAGTCTCAAACTATCGGCAGTGTATCTTAGCCCATGGTCTATCGTGCCCTAGAGATATCTCAAGGGTTTCTTGGCACCAACCCAGTGAATGTTATGAGGATCAACCATGTGTTGACTCAAAGTGTTCACTGCACAACATATGTCTGGACGGATGTTCCCTAAGAACATCAGGGTCCCTACGAGTTGTCAATACTCGGTAGGATTTGCTAGCATAGGCCCAACAACGCTTTCACTCAACTTCTTAAAGTTGAGTTCCATTGGTGTCGACACGGACTTACAGTCCACCATACCAAATCTTTCCAGCAGCTTCATAATATATTTTCCTTGAGAGAGGAAAATCTCGCCAGGTCTCTGCCAGACCTCCAAGCCTAGGAAGTAATGCATCAGTCCTAGGTCCTTCATCTCGAACTCAGAAGCGAGCTCCCTCTTACATTGATGAATGAGAGGATCAACACCTGTCAGGAAGAGATCATCCACATAGAGAACCAGAATGAGAGGCTGTTCTCTATCAACCTTGAAGAAAAATGTTTGGATCAACATTACTTCGAGTGAAGCCTAGCTTCATCAAGTAGCTATCTATCCTCTCGTACCAAGCCCTGGGGACTTGCTTCAACCCACATAAGGGTTTCTTCAACCTGCATGCATGAGAGTCTCTATCCTGGACTTCGAACCCCAGAGGTTGCTCCTGATACACCTCTTCCTATATCAAACCATGCAGAAAAGTGGTCTTCACATCCATCTGATGTAGACTCCATCCTTGAGTAACAGCAAGGGCAATAATAGATCGGATGATGGTATGTCGGATCATAGGTGCAGGTGTCCTTTTGAGAGAAGCCTCGGGCAACGAATCTTGCCATGGACTTTTCAGCACTATCATCAGATCCATGCTTGATCTTATAGAGCCATTTTGAGGTGACAACAGCTTTGTCCTTCGGTCTTGGAACCACATCCCTGACATCATTCTTCATAATGGACTCCTGCTCTTCGTGTATAACATCCTTCCAGATTTGATGATTTACAGTTTCTCCAAATGATTCAGGCTCATATTGTACTCATGGCTACTAGATACCCTTGGTATCTATATGGCTTCTTGCTTTCCCGGAATATCCCCCTTTGGGGCCATATGTCTCTCGGCATCTTCGAGAGTGTCTGTGAGCCATGAGGTCTTCTCTATTCTCTTTTTTCATTCAGCAACGATATTTGCTCAGGAGCATGCACGGTTGTGGTCTTCCTCTTTATTGCCAGCTCCTGTTGTGAGAGAAGATATTTATAGAGGTCATGAAATAAGAACATTCTCCCAAGGATTTCACAGGCAGCATATCCGATAAGTCAGAGTGTATCAGATGTCTTTGTGATACTTGAGGAAAGAAGAAAGTCCCCTTGTATACTTTCCTTTGGCACCACCCTGACATACGTCTTCATGATTATTTTGAATTCGAGCATCCCAGACACCTACTTCCTTGCTTCGGAAAGGGCTTTGTAATCATAGTATTATCACACCCATCACTATCATCTTCATTATTGTCATACTCTTCTTTTGTCTATCAATGCATCTGCCTTCTTACTACCTAAGGCTCAAATATCAGCTTAACAAGTCTGCCTTCACATAATAATTATGCTGCCTAATCGTTACTGATCACAGGATTCAGATAAGGGTTTTAACACAGTGATTTTTCCTCCACAAGGTCACTATACATTAGACCTTAAATCACTTAGTCCTATTCAACATTCAAGGACATACTTCCTAAAAACAATTTCTGGTTGGGCTGGTCCTCTATTACTGTTTTCATCTTGCACCTCAAGGTCAAGGTGAACAACACCTGTAGTCTAATGATTTCCTTGTTCCATAGAAGTCTGTTGTGCAGGGTGAGTTGGAATACCACCTCTTTCTTTAATCAGACAGTTTCACGGAACTACAATTTTAATGAATTTGCTGCTGTTCCAACATGCTGGCTTCAATGTCATTCTTTAATCTATACACAGAACCCTACCCCAAGGATTTGAACAATATAATACAAGCAAGATCTGACATGTCGTGCAACAAGGATAATCTCAGTAACAACTGAATTTGCAAGGCGATAAGTGCAACGAACATGGAAAATGCCTTGCATGCACACATGCTATACATAGCTTCAATTTCATCGTGGTTAGTTCTGCAGCATTTGCATGCTTAGGATAAGGGACCAATTTCATAACTTCTCTCTCTTCCTCTTCCGTCCATGGCACAACCTTTAATAACAGATGCATTCATCATTCAAGGGTTCTGAATTGATAATTCCAGCAGAAACTTTGGAATAGAACAACTGAAAGATTTGAAAATGTGATTCCGTGGCTTTTGTAATAGGCATATTTAAACTTACGGATGCCTGCCATCTCTAAGACAAAGGCTCTAATCTTCCCTGATCTCCTTTCAAGGAAGCGACTTCCTCTTTGCTCAAACTTGGCCCTGGTTAAAATGTATACTCAGCCAAAAATAAGAAGCCTCCATGCCCAGTGAGCCACATGAAGGACGCTGGACACAAACGCAGAGAACGAAGTTTTTATATGTCTGGCTTGGGTTTAAGAGGGGAAATCGACCCTGCAAACAATGTCATTAACGACCCTCTACGTCCAGACCACCGATCGATGCATGCAAAAGAGACTACACCCTGCCTCGACTTCCCTGGCTCACGCGCTCTGTCTTAAGACAATAATTGGGCTTGCTATTTATTCGATACCTCTCTGACAATGCGACTTCTTCGCTGGTCTTGCTATGACAACCTAACACTCTGCATACACATCTGCCCTTGAGGAATTTCCACGTGCTTCAGCGACCCACAATTTCATGTAGCATTGTTCCATGTCGTGTATTGATTGGGTATAGCCTCGGATTTACTTTTCCGATGTTAGCGTCCCTTCATGAGAGACTCCTACGATGAATTTTCCTAGTCTATAATTAATTTCCGCCTTAGTAAAGAAACAACAGTTTACGACAGCCGATATGCTCACCTTAGTCAACAAGTGCGCACAACCTGCTATGCGCTGTCGTCAACCACTGGAAATGCAACACGTCTCCACAGCCAGCAAGAGAGTAGAAATCGATCCCTCTGGAAAGCAATTTCATCCACATGCAAGGGAAATATAGTGGCCCAAAAATCAGAAGAAATACGACCCAGAAAAATAGTAACTCGTCCAGCAATCAAGAAGGTGAAACTCGTTTTCCCTCTTCGCTGGTCCTCCTTTTCTATCTACGGCTGAACAGAGATATTTCTAATCTCCACGCTATCACCTACAATGCTTAGAAATTCATACGCTATTACTTGTTGTGGTGGTATGGCCTGCGGCCTACCACACAGCCTTGTTGTAGCTTACGACACCTTTATTGACCCTGAAACCAATCCTTATCTCGCTGCCGAAGATTCTCAACAAGATGTGCTTTGTCTTCTTCTGGTTCTGAAACCATGTTAAATCCCGAAGATGTTCTATGCTAGATGCAAATTTACTTTAAACTTCTAGGGCTCAATGAAAGTAAGATGTAGATATAACATACCAAAAGATCGATGGAAGACAAGCCAAAATAGAGATAAAGAATGGTGGCGTTACGACGATCAGCAGGATGCTGCAACCAACAAAGACTTCATAAAGTCAGCCTCCCACATGTGTCATACAACCCCAAGACTGCTCATAAAAATGCTTCATCAAGATGCTGCACTAAGAAGCCCTAGACGCAGAATCATGAACGCTGCTCTAGCACCATCCAAGAAAGAAGAGAATGCCTCCACCAAAATGTGTGTTGAAATGAACTCCAAGTCTCTCCAATATATAGTCATCTGTGGGGGTGTGTGACACCTCTTATGCATGTGGGATAAATCAGACCGACCTAACACATGTGGAATAAATTCAAAATACATGTTTTGTTCATCCGATCAAGATGATCTTTAGATCAATCTTGCACCTCTCTGAAAGAGGAATCCAATAAAAATATTGGCATCGTCATCTGAGCATCACAACATGGAGTTTGGACCTAGTTGCCCAAAATTAATAGAGAGGCCTCCAAAGGCTGATCGAACCAATCAAATCACAAGAGAGAATATGTGATGAGTTGATGAGCAAATGATCTCCAAGTATCTCCAATTTATATCCATCAGTGAGGGTGTGTGACACATCTATTAGGCTTGTGAGCCTACATTACAAATCTGGCTGATCTTGCACATGTGTGGAAAATAAAATCAAAATATATGTTCTTCTCATCCAAACAAGATGATCTTTAGATCAATCTTGCACCTCTTCGAAAGAGGAATCCAACAAAAATATAATCATCATCGTACGAGTAGTGCAACATGGAGTTTGGACCTAGTTGCCCAAAATCAACACCTTTTCCTTCCTCCCACTACCCTCATCCTCTTCCCTCTTCCCTTCGCTCCTCATCTTCCTGCGACCTTTACTTCCGACTGCCGCTGCCTCTCCTCCACGACAACTTTCTCTCCTCTTGGCACCCTTATTCCACAAAGCTTCCTTGCCTTCTTCGATCCCTATCTCCTCTACGACATTAGCTTAAGGGTTTGCCGCTGCTTGTAGTAGTATATCAATAGTCTTCACGTGCCCTTTTGAACCCTTCATCTCTGCTATTCGGACTATTCTTGCCTTGGTGTCATCATTGCTGTAGAGGTTTTGTTTTCTGAGTTGATTTTGGGTAAGAATGGGTGTTCTTTTCAAATTGATCATTACCTGAAGATCTCTGGTACAAAATTTTGTGAAAATTCCACTAATTGGAATCCTTCTACAACAACTGGTTAAATTTCTTCTATTTTGTTATATATTGAACAAAATTATTTACTGTTTGCTACGGTAAATAATGGAATTAACACACTGTAGTCTTCACAAATATGAAATGCTGCGGAAACAAAATACAGCGCAAGAAAGAAATAACACACACATTCAACACTGTTATTTTTGGACAAATGTCCTCGGAAAAACCCAATGCGGGAAATCTGGTGCAAACAACTGAGGGTTTGTATATTATGCAGTAGTTTCTGAATATAATATTGGATGCCTTATTGGCTATTCGATACAGAGAAAATAACTGACAAAAGATTAGTGAGAAAATAACCTCACTCTATCACTGATGAACCAACACTGATCCAACCCCTGAATGGCTAGCCCCAAGATGCCTCTGCGCAATCACTGCGCTACTCAGCGTCACAACTGATGGGGACTGCGTCACTCCCTTGGTTGATCGATCTGCTGGCTGGATGCTCCAATCTGTGGTCCTCTGGTCTCACATCTCGACTCCCCGCACTCGAACTAGACTTCCCCTCAACAAAATTGTAGAAATTCTATCAGACTCTGTGCTGCCCAACGTGACTCTGCATTGTCTATCTGGATCTCTCTCTGCCTCCTCTGCGTTGTGTTGACCATTGGAGTGGTACCTGATGATAATGTGAAGACTCCATGCCCAAGGATGAACCAGAAGACACTTGTACCATCATATATCATCAGATATCATCAGTTCAACAGAGTTTTTGAATTCTACTTCTATTTCTCATCATATTTCTCTTATACAAAGATTCCACGCCCTACGGGGAATTGTAATATGTGATGCTAGTAATGATGAGTCCGAGTCAGTATTGAGTCTGTAACAGGCCTAGGTAGCTTGGGACCTTGCCAACAAGTGAGTATTACTCTGGGAGGTTTTTTTTACTCGGTTAATTATCATCTCCCTACCAAGACTTAATAATTAATTGAGATTTTTCCTCCAATTTTACCCAAAAGCCAGAGAACGGCTTGATGGTGAGGCCTTGGGTGAGTCCTAGTGTCTAGAGTCAATGTATATTACCATACTAGGTCACACAAAAAATTTCGTAGAATTTGGTTAGGTCTAGGTAGTGATTTTTAATTTTTTAGATTTCCCGCAAGTCAAAAATTGCAATTGGATTGTAATAAGTGTTGTCTAGAGAAGTTGTATAGGGTATGAGTAGTCAAAATTACACCTCTCACCCTCAAATGTCTACTATGACACACTTTGAGGGGTTAATAATGAGTTTTGGACCCTTAAAACCCACATTTCCTAAGTTTATTGAAAATTCTGGCATTTAATTAGGCTAGAATTAAATAAAATAGAGAGAAATAAATTATTCCATGTGACAAAATGACGTGGAAATGACTTGGAAATTATCTTAAGTCAAAGAGTTGAGTCAGCAGACATGTGGAGGATGACTGTGCACACTGCACCATTAATTCATCATTTATTTTATCAAAATCGAATTTCCCAGAGATAAAGCAACAGTTACACACAAGGAAAATCGAATTTATTAGGGGCAGTGGAGCATAAAAGGAATATTCTACAGGATCAGTTGACTGAAGACTAAGTGGAGACCTCTTCTCACAAGCTATCTGGAGTGCAACAACACTCAACACTTTTCTCAGAGGATTTACTCTATTCCTTGAGCTTAGACTGCGCAGTTACTCAGAGGAAACACACAATTCTGAAGGGCCTACGCAGAAGTTCATTGGGATCATCTACAGGTAAGATTTTAGTTTGCTCGAGTTTGCAATGGTGGACTTGATGTAGCACAGGACTTCGTTTGGCTTATGGATGAGTTCACTGGATCATATGGGGATTTTCTTGGTGTGCACAAAAGAAATTCGATTTTGCTCTGGGTGTCCCAGTCTTCTCCACATCGAACTTGGCTTATCTTTCCTTGGGATTTCCTCCAAGTTCAGTTCTCACATGCATTCGTCCTTGGAAATTTCTCCGAACTCTCTATATAACAAAGCCATGGGCTATTGGGCTTGAGGAAACTCTGCCATTTTGTACTTGCATATTAATAAAATAAAGACTTTAGGGTTACGAAGTGGATGTTCTCTTGGTGTAATGAAGTGATTCATTTTTGTGTTTGTGTTTATTATGCTTGCATTTCCTTAATATGTTTGATCTATATAGTGTGGATTGGTTCATGCAAGCTATCTTGCATGTGTCATTGTTTTAGAGCATTATTTTAGAAGTAAGCTTGCTAAGACATTTTAGGTGGAATGCTTAGTTTATCTTGTTTCATTTAATGTTCTAATTCTCTTGCGAGTTAACGTTTGATCTCAAGTGTGTAGGGAAGATCCATTTTTACATTGTGTGCGGGAATTCTATCCGAGCATGGGAAACGTCTCGAATAGACTAACTCATTCCTAGACTCACAACGATCCAAGACTCTATTTCTCCAACTCCCAGTTTTGCATCAATCGAGAATCAAATGGGAGTGTCCTCCTCTAAGCTACTTGATCATCAAAATTTAAATTTAAAAAATCCAATTTTTTTTCCTTTGTAGAGCGTTTTAAAGCCATATTTTCTACTTCATGAGTGTTTTCTAGACTAGGCAAAAATGAGGGTTCACTCCCATTTCTTGGGCTAGCATCTTTGTATATTAATTTGTACTTTAGATCTTGTTTATTTCGTTCTAACATTCGATTTTCTTTCGCAGCCCATAAGCTTGAGCGTGGACAACAAGGAGCTTGAGGAAAAGATGGCGAAAAACTATGGATCCTCCTTGCATGCCCTTCCACCACCTAAAAAATCAATTTTTAGGGAGGTCGTGAGCACCTTTAGGACAGCAGCAACATCATCTTGGTCGTGGGCCTTGGAGCCTTGTAAAATTTATGTTTTGAAGGTTTTTCCCATGAGCTTTTGTTGTCATCTTTGAGGAGGAGATCTAGCTTTTTTCCAAGCTCTATCTTTGTAAAATGATCTCTTTTTGGGCAACCTTCTTAGAGACTCTTTTTTCTCATTTGTAACCACTAATAAAATAACCATTTTTCTTGAGGGAGCTTGGGATATTTTTCCCATGGTGTCCCCCTTCCTTGGTTGAAGAGGAAGGAACTTCTTGGGTGGATTGACTCATTTTCTGATTTTCATTTCATGCATGCTAAATAATTAACAACTAATGCACTCTACATCCATCTCACTAAATCTTGGGTTAATTAAACTTACATGCATGAGTTCCTAAGGCTTCATTCTTGAGGAAATTTCCTTTCATATGTGTGAGAAATTTACATGGTTGACAAATTTCACTTAAGTTAATGTTTATGCTTCATTATTTAGTCCATGAATGTTAATACATTTGTGGAACTATTGAAGCATTTTATTCAAGTAAAGAGATTGTATCTTAATGAGAACTTATTTCATTCCACTTGCCCATTTAATGCTACAACACACATAAGTTTATTTGTCTCTCAAAGTTTGGTTCATTATTGCAAGTAAGCACTATCTCATCTCTTGTGGAACATTGCTTGTATCATTTAATTGGGATAAATCAACATCTCTCTCATACCAACACTCATTAAAACTTTATCTCCAACATAAGTTGGTTGTATAGACCTTTAGGGACCCTCTACTCCCTTATCGACTCCTCACTGTGAGATCCACATGATTTGGGCGATCATGACATTTTGGTATTGAAGAGTTGATTTGAAATCTTTGTTGTAGAGATAGTTAATTAATATTAACCAAGAGCACTCTTCATCACATTTCCTTTTACTTGTCTTTTGATGTTTTTATTTTATTTTATGCAAGTATTGTGATGCTTTCGTTCCATTTTCGCAAAGTCTAATTTCATCTCACATTTTTAAGTTGTTTCTAACTATGGAAATATATATTTCAATGTTGTTTTTTGGTTATCTCATATTCATTTTTATCTTGCAAATATCTTGTGCTAACAAATTTGGTTTCCATTTCAGGATTACTGTGTTCTCATTGTTTGAGCGATATTTTTATTGTTGAGAAAGTTATTTTTAAAGACATTGGTTGAATGGTTTATCATTATTATTTCAAAGTTGCTCATAAATGCTCATAAATCTCTAAAAAAGTAAATCCATGTTTCACTCTAACAAAGTCTCCTAGAACCTCATATCCTTTTAACTTAGTTTCTTCACTTTAGGGACCACGTGCCTTAGTTGACCTAGGAGAGCTAAAACAAAGAAAGTCTGGATCAGTGTGACAACCCCTTCTTTGAGATCCTTGCCACCAACCACACCTTGTGGGGTTGAAGGCTTTTTCCACGGACTTGTAGGTAGGTGTAGGCGGCAAGGAAAGCGATAACATTTTTTGGCGCCGTTGCTGGGGACAAGTCCTCTTGTATCTAGGAAATAGACTAACTTTTGGTTTTGGCATATTTGAATTTTTAGATTTAGATTCTTGCTTAAGTGGTGAGTCCACTCATTCCTAATTTTGAAAGAGTCTTTACTAGGAGAAATTCAAGTGGTTTAGCTAGCCTCTCTCTTGATCTTGAAAGGGTTTTTAGAGAGAGGTTAAATAGACTTTCTCATATTAGAGCTCTTGCTAGTTTTGGGCAAGAGGCTATTTCTAACATTCATTTGTTGTTTCAAGAATAGGTTGAGCCTAGCATCATGAATGATCTTTTTTCTCCTTGTAACTTTACTAACATTAATGGCTATCCTCACAATATCCCTGACAAGGCTATTGAAAGGTTGTCTTTTTTTCAAGGTAACAATGCCATTAGTGCTGCATCACATGTGAAGAACTTTAATGTTTGCATCTTTAAGTGGTGCAATGTTGCTAACTATAATGATGTAAAGATGAGGCTTTTTGTTCTCTCTTTAGAAGAGGATGCTCTTGATTGGTTCACTGAGCATCCTGCTAACTCGTATGATTCTTTACAAGCAATTGTTAATGCTTTCATGGGAAAGTATGGAGAGAGAAGAGAAAATAGTCATTTGATTAGTGCCATTAGCACCATGAAGAAGAATGAGAATGAAACCATGGAGGAATTTAACAAAATATTCAATGAATTGGTTAAAAGCATGTCTACAACTGTTAAACCTCTGGATGAATTTCTCTTATGCTCATATTTAGATGCTTTTGGTGTGGATACTGCTTATGAGTTGAGGAGGAAGGAACCTACAACTTTCGATATAGCTCAAACGGAAGCCTTGAAAATGGGGAGGGCTAGAAAGCAATCAGGAAGATATGAGATTCCTGGTTACACTAGAGGGCCATCAAAATCAAATGATTCCAAAGGCAAGTCCAAGGAAGAGACCACCCATGATCCTATTAAGGAGTTAACCCAACTCATCAAGACTATGGAAGCAAATCACACGAATCAAATGAATGCTATCCAAAATCGGTTGGTGGCCATGGAAAGGAATCAAGAGGGGAGATTCTAGAATCAAGGAAATGATAGATGGCAGAAGAGGGGTCCCCCTAATGAACATAGGCCACCAAATCCACTTGAGTCTACTAACTTAGTTGAGGATTCAATGCTTTATTGTAGACCATGTGATGACCTACATGATGAACTCACTTGTCCTTATGCAAAAAGGTCTTAGATGGAGAAATGGCTGGAACAAGTGAACAAATCAACGTAGTTGGAAAAGAGCATCATTTGTCCTTGGAAAATTGGATGGTAGTTATGGAGAATAGCCAAAAGATAAGTAAGAAGTCTCCATCCTCCTATAGTGTGAACAATTTTGAAGAATTGGATAGTATCATTGAGTTGTATGGAGAGAAGCCTTCATTAAATCAAATCTTAGAGATAGCCAAAGATAAAGAAAGGGCAAGAGGTAAGGAAGGAAATCAAAATGCCCATAAGAATTTCACTCCACCTACATCTAAGTTAAATATTGATTTGGGAGGATGGATAAATAATGCAAATATTTTGGTACCTGTGACTGAAATCATGAATATTCCCTCCTAAAGATATAAGTTGTTGAAAGCCATTGATGCCCCTAATGGAAAAGAAATGTCGAATTTTTCTAAAGATAGATATGAGGATGCCCCTTTCACTTTGCAAAGTAGTGATATGTGTAGAGATAACAACGACCATCAACCATTTTTCATCACTATGTTGGTCAATGGAATGCTTTTGCACAATTGTATGTTTGATTTTGGGGCATCATCGTGTTTCATGGCTAAGAAAGTCATGAATCAGGTAAACTCGAGGATTTCTAGACCTTACCACAACATTTGTGCTATGGATTCGAAAATTATTGAAGTTTGTGGTTTGATAAAGGATCTTCAAGTCCACTTTGCAGTTCATCTTGATATTATGATCACCATGGATATTGTGGTGATTGATGTGCCTGATGCATGGGGGATGTTATTGTCTAGAAAGTGGGTAGCTGATATAGGGGGTAGTTTGCAAATGGATTTAAGTTATGCTACCATCCCTAATAGTGAGGGCACCATGGTTAGGTTGGATAGGGAGTTGGAGAGAGTTTCACGTGGAAAATCCCAAGGAGCCTCATAATGAAATTGTATACGAATTTGATGACTTGGGAAACTATGCTATCTTGGCTAATTCTATTTCTCCTTTGGAGAAGGAGGTGGAAATTAAGAAGGATTGGGTGTGGCACATGAATTTTGATGCTGCTCATTCGAGGTTTGGTAAGGGATTTGGAATTGTCCTTACCTCCCCCCTTGGTCATATATTCAAGTTTTCCCTTAGGTTGGAATTTGATGCAACAAACAATGTAGCGGTGTATGAAGCTTTATTGTTAGGTCTAGAGTTGGCAAAGGACTTGAACATTAAGATGCTTAGTATCAAGGGGGATTCTGATCTAGTCATTCTTCAAACAAAGAATCAATTTGCATGGAAGAATGATAGATTAAAGAAGTATCGTAATGTTGTTTGGGATAACATGGAATATTTTGACGCATTAGATCTTCAAGCAATTCCAAGGGAAGGAAATAAACAAGCTGATGAGTTGGATGTTGCTGCATCTACCTTACAACTTGGAGAGAACTTGATGGATGATAAGATCAAGATGGAAGTTATCTTTAGACCATCAGTTCCTGATAATGTTGAGCATTGACAAATCTTTAATGAGGAAAGCCAAGTGATTCGTTTTTTAAACAATATGGAGGAATTTGCTGGTTTCAAGGTTGGCTACAAGGAGAAGGTTGCGATTATGAGGAGTGTAATTTTGTGTCAAATCCCACTCCTAGGGATCGTGTAGCCATGGAACAGATGTTTGATAGACATGATGCTATAAAGAGAAAAGAGGATAAGAAAATTGACTCAGGGGAATTTATTGAAGTAAACATTGGTACCCCTCATGACCCAAAGATTATCAAAGCAGGGAAGGGCACCACCAAGGAGGAAAGGAAAAAATTAATAAATTTACTTCAAGAATATAGGGATGTTTTGGCCTTTTCATATGAGGAGTTAAAAGGTTATAGGGAAGATGTTATGGAACATACTATCCCTCTTAAGGATGAAAATGCCAAACCCTTTAGGCAAAAACTTAGGTAGCTAAATCCTAAGTTAGCCCCCTTGGTGCAAAAGGAGTTGCAAAAGATGCTTCAGGCTGGAAATATAGATCACACTAGGCATTCCACATGGTGCTCAAACTTGGTTATTGTGAGAAAGAAGAATGAATCAATCAGGCCATGTGTAGATTTTCGAAATCTTAATTTCTCTTGCAAATAGGATAATTACCCTTTACCCAATATGGAAACATTATTGCAAAGGGTAACTCTACCTTTATCAATGGTCCTACTCCTTTAGGTCTTTAAACACAGCTCCAATCTGCCCTCTAGCTGATCATTAGTCCATCAAAAAATCAACAAATAGGGTCTTCTTGCAAGTTGTTCACAACTCTGTTCGTGAACAACTACTTGACTGCCCACCACTGCTCCTCAGCTCTTAGGGACTTCTTCCCTCTATTGCCTTCCTGTGCTGCTCCAATGAGGCAAACTTAGCGCATGGAGGAACCATTCGATGACAAGATACAAATGTCTTGAAGATGGATCCCCGTTGGGGTTCGAAATATTGACAAATGTTCCTTAATACTCTGAATAATCCGGGAAGCTCTTCAATAACTGACAACCACAGGAGCTTAAAAACCAAAAATATACAATAGTGTCAAATAATTTCGTGATATTAAATTCATCAATAATAAGGAATATGCACTCAGAGGGAGAGGATTGTAGCTCCTGTTTCCGAATGCATTAACCAAATGTATATGAATTTTGTCTCCTACATGATGTATATAAGGAAGAAGCTTATTTGGAGCTACCTCAAGGCTTTGATGCACATGAGATAAGATTCATGATTACAGATAGTAGAAAGTCCCATATGGAATCAAGCAAGCCCTCTGGTCTTAGTATACTTGGATTGATGGTCATCTAATGCAGACACCAACCTCTCTTCAGGGTTGCAGGTATGTCTCTGGTATTTGGTTATATATGTTAACAATTTATTTATGACAGGATCAAATCATCTTTGTGTTCAGTCCTAGAAGGGGCTGACCGCTGAGTCCATATGATCAACATCTTGAGATTAAAAGAGATGATGAGGATTTCCTTGTTAAGGGAAGTATGCCCTCAGAGGCTTGGCATGATGAATTACACTGAAGCAGTTGAGAGAGACTCCTCTTCAGATTTAAATTTGATGAATCCCACGATGAGCTGATAGTTAGATGAATTCTTGCTTTGTAGCATGAGCCAGATAGAGCTTGAACATGTATATTGTGTTGCTGCTGAATATGTGCTGAGATATCTACATGGACTGAGACACACTGCCGAAAACTTGATAAATACATCGATGACTGACTAAGACTGAGAAGTTGTTGACAGGAAAAGCACATCTAGGTGCTATTGTAGCTTGGGGTCTGCCATGATTTCTTGGATGAGTCAAAAACAAAATTATGTGGATTTGAGTACGATTGATGTAGAGTAAATTGTTACTAACATGGCTAGCTACGAGGCAATGGGATTCGGAAAGTTCTTTGAAGAGTTGTTTGAGCATGTTCTGGGCACGATTATGATATACTGCAATAATATGAGTGGGATCTTACTTTTAGAGAATCTCATGTTCTATGAACAGTCCAAACATTTTTAGGTTAGATATCACTATATCCAAGATATGGTGCAGAGGAAGCAACGAGGTTCTGATATTGATTTGTTGTGGAATTGAAGTAGTGAGGCCTCATTAGATGAGTAGATAGCAGACATTCTTACCAAGGCTTTGTTGAAATGGAAGTTCTTGGTCTTCTGAGAGCAGCGTGGACTAGTGGATGTGACCCTCCTGGGAAAGGGTCACAACTGATTGAGAACACTGACTCTTATGCTCTTCCCCCCTATTTGAGCTCCCAGGGAGAGGAATTGAGTCGGAGAGCTCTTAGGGTTGAGGGAACTCTCGACAATAGGATAGACTGTGATCCTCACCTTCCATGGTAAGTCATATCTTGCCTATTCTCAGACAATAGGATAGATTGTGATCCTTTCCTTCCATGGTAAGTAGTGTTGAGAATTTGGAGGGCTGGTGATTAATACAAATTCTCTTCTTGATAATTACTTGTGAGCTTTCTTGAGTTACTTATGTATTTTTCTTTTCGCTTAGTTAATCTTTCATCAAGTCAATTATCAAAATGCACAAGACAAAAAAGTTAGGCCCCTAGAGCCAGGGCAAAACCTCACCCTTTTGGAGAGGAAAACCCACAAAGAATTCTTCTTATAGATCTTCAAATGACAAGTACGAATGCTCAGACCCTTGACTTAGATATGCTTCCGAGACCTTGATTTAGCTTCTTCAACTTTGATTCTTCTTTTCACCAATTTTCTTAGTTTTGCATCAGTACGAGAGACCTTGATCTTCACCTTGTATATGAACAGTCTTGTGCACACCTTACACATTCACTCAATCTTGCTGGTTGATCTTTAACTTACACAAGTTTTCTTTTGATGAATAGTCCTTTCCATACTGTAATGGTACCCTTTATTTGCTGAGCATAATTGGTACACTTCGTTCTTTTAACACAGTTCTGTAGTCCTGTAATCTTCACACTAAAACGCAGTTCTATCACCACTTAACACAAACTTGTCCTCGCACTTGACACAGTCCTATATCTGCACTGTAACACGGTCCCTTCTCCACACTTGTACGCAATGTTATTTCCACACATTGTTTCTTCTTCAAGCTTGAACGCAATTCTTATTGCATACTTATTTCAGATATGCATAATCGTAATAATCTCATATTTAACCTTGCATTTCTTCCTCAGATTTTCCCGAAGTTTTTCTTCTTGGAGGTGTTCGCATTCATGTCCTGAGATAGGTCTGCTGTTGGTTCAGTGCAATCCGCACTTTTTGATTCAGATAGATCTGCAATCTTCTTCCAGCATTCTACCGCAGTCTTCTTCCTACACCACTGTTTCAGATCCGCACTATATACTGTACCTTTATCGGCATTGTAATCACAGAGATATCCACTTGTAATCTAAGAGATATCCACATTGTAATCACAGATATATCCGCTTATAGTCTCAGAGATATACACATTGCTTGCTTTAGTTATATCCGCAATTCTACTCTAATTAAATCCACAAAACTTATGTGTATCGAATGAACCGCAGGTTTGGGTATATATAGTGGTATGTTCTTCTATTTAGGCCGACCATTCACCTTCATGAAAGCCGACTTTAACTTCTGTTCATAGGCCGACATTGAGAACTCTTATTCCAGCATTGAGCATGTAGCTTTGATCCTCGTTTATGAGCCATTTCTTCATGATATTGTTACAAGGCCTTGGAGCATAATTTCTAGACTTGACATGACACTTAATTATACTTGTACGCTTAGAAGATTCAAACCTAATAGACATCAAGAAGAAGTATACCTAAATAAAAATCTTGCTCATGAAACCCATGAGGCAAGTACACCAAAAATACATTTTGACATCTTCTTTACATTTATACATAATTACATAGTCAACATGAAGACCAACCTAGTTACACTTTTCAACAAGTAGTATCATGCCTATTGTCACTGTAGGGTGTGTGTGATCCTTGTCTCTTGTGGCAAGTGTGTATCTCCCCCTACCTGGGACTTGATATAGTATATCCTAGTATGCTACTATGCATCCTACCCACAAGTTGGGCTTGTTGGGATTGCCACCCATCTGGCTAATGGGTGAGGAAACTTTAGATAGATTGTGATCCTTACTATTTATGGTAAGTGGTATCCTGCTCAAGTGATGGGATGTAGATGTTTTACCATTGATTCTTGAGGTTCAAAATGGGAAGATCAACGGACAATAGGATAGAATGTGATCCTTACCTTCCATGGTAAGTCATATCCTGCCTATTATCGGACAATAGGATAGAGTGTGATCCTTACCATTTATGGTAAGTGGTATCCTGCCTATTGTCAATTGGATATGGTAGATTAATCTCCCTTATTGTCCATAGATATAGGGTGGAAGATGGAGCTCCCCTATGACGATTCTTCTTCTTTAGATCGAGACATCATTGTTCAGCTGATGATCAAAGGAGACAAGTTGAGACGTGATACGATGAGATGGATGTCTTGTTGATGTAGTTGAGATAAAGGTCACAAAACCATAGTTTTAAAAAACAGCTGGACCGGCTTAGAATTGACCTAGTTGACTGAGCCATACCCCCGGTCGGTCCGACTCGGTAGAAAAATCGGTCCGGCGGCCGGTTTGTGACCGAGCTGGCCGAGCTGTACACCGACTCGGCCGGCTCGGTCACAAACCGGCCGGCTTTGCCGAGCCTGAGCTAAACCGGCCGGACAGCTCCAAGCCGGGTGCAGGCCCCCAAAAATTCAAAAATCGGATTTGAAACCGGTTTTTATTTTGTTGTTAGGTTTTTGTTAGTGTCTCTAACCCCTCCCCATCCTATTTAACCTACCCAACCCCTCTCAATACCTCACATCTATATCATTGAATTTTAGTGAGCATTTGTGAGGAATTTGTGAACAGTTGTGGAGTTGGTTTTGTAGCAGCTTTGAGGAGTCTTTTGGGCAAGCTTTGTAGCAGCAGTGAGGAGCTTATTGGGCAAGCTTTGGAGCAGCATTGAGAAGTTGGTTTGTTGGAGCTGCATTAAGGAGGCTAGATGTAATATTCCCAATTAGCGATAGCTAATTGGAAATATTAATTTTGATTAATTTTGCCTTATATAGTTAAAATATAAATAAAGTGGGTAAAAGGAGAATGTGACTCACTTAGGATAAAACGCACTCCCTAAAGTCACCTAGGAGACATAACGTTGTGGTCAAGGTGGGGCCAAGGGTGCCAAGTGACAACGAAGGGGGGTGACACACTTAGACAGCGTGGGCCCAGCCAGCGCAGATGAGTTGGCAGCGTGGGCCAAAGAGAGGCAGCGTAAGCATGGTGGGGCCAAGGAGAAAGGGAGGCTCACCAAAGATAAATAGAGGGGAGGCTACCTCATTTCTCTCATTGATGATTATGCATTTTGGAGATTGTCTCTAGACATTGAGCACGCTTGCTGTTTAGCTAGTTTGCACGTACTGTTCAGTACACCGGGGGTCTTCGTGTGGAGATCCCTACCTTAGCCCCAGGAGACTTCAAGTGCTTGCTCGGGTGAGGAGTCCTACCATATTTTGCAGGGGGAGATCAGAGCTTCAGTCATTGAGGAGCATTCCTTGGAGGGACAGCGCAGTCTTGCAGAGGGAGGACGCAGTTCCAGTTGGGGGAGGTTCCGGATTGAGGTTATTTGGGTGGATTCAGACCGGAGGATTAGGGCAGGGATCAACCCTTACCTATTGGAGACATTTTGCAGAGGGAGGGGCCATATTTTGCAGTGTTGCCTTCAGGGTCAGCGTTTTCCCTTGAGGGATAGCGTAGTGCCTCAAAGGAGGTATTTTCCAGGGTCAGCCATTCTTGAAAAGCTCTCTGGGCTTTTCTGGGTATTGGGAGAGGAGGCCATTCCCAGAGTTTCAACATTTTCCGAGCAGGGGAGCCGCCCCAAAGACTCATTTCATTCCAGCAGTTGCAGCAGCACGACAACATTTTTGAGCAGCTTGGAGATTATGCAGTTGATAGAGGGACCAGCCATTCCACACATTGTTCTGAGAGTATTTCTACACTTGCTTTGAGAAGTCGAGGTGCCATCATTCTGATCACCTTTGTACTTTTCTTATTTCTCAGTATTAATAAAATGGCTTAGCGTTCTCCATATTGTGTATTTTGTCTCGTTGTTTGTCTCTAGTTGCTGTGTACCTTGTTTGTGTGCTTTATATTACTGTTTATTTCCCTTCGGGATATTACACTAGAGCCTAGAGGTATTTTTCTTTTTCTCTTCTAAAATTGGCCTTTGCTTGTTTTATTTTTTTTGCAAATCTGAAAATGGTAAACATAGTTTTTGGTGAAAGAAATGAACATAGAATGAATAGTCTTTTTTTGTTTTCATTCTCAGATTTAAACCTTTTCTTTCCAAGTCAAAAACTTAGCCCAAAATGGCCCCTAGAATGAAAGATGCTGCTTGGGCATATGCTGAAATGGTTGATGATCAAATGCATTGCAAATTTTGTAAGAGAAAAATTAAGGGGGGTGGAGGGGGCATTCATAGACTGAAACTACATTTAGCTGGTCTTAGAGGCCAAATTACTCCATGTGAACCAGAAAACATTGGGGAAATTAGGCAGGAGTTGAAAGAGCAATTTCAGAAGTTTGAGGAAGACAAAATTAGGCAAAAAGAAATAGAGGCTGAAATTGGTAGGAAGAGAAATATACAATACATGATGGCTGCCAACCCAAGTTTTGATTATGAGGGTTCTTCATCTATCCCTTGCACTAATGCATCAAACCCCTTTCGCTATGATCCTCCCTCTATGGAGTCCTTTTCTGAAAAGGGTAAGGGTGCAATGAGAAATAAGGGTACTATCAAAAGTTTTTTCATGCCCTCTTCTCCCTCTAATAGTGCACATGGTCCTATTCAGAGCCATAGAAGATATTGGGGCTTTTTATTCACTTGTCTATTTCCTTTGTTTCTCAAGCTGTTCAGCTAGGTCACAAGTGCTGCTTAGCACAGAGCTTTCCAAGGGGAGAGCTCACCCTTCTTTCGGTGGACTTTAAGTGCCACCCTAGGGAGGTAATCTATTGCTGCTTGGGTGAGGAGATTTGTGGAGTTTGGAGCTCATTTCAACAGGTTTCCTTCAGCCAATTCGTACTCTAGGGAGGACGCAGTAGGGAAATCGTATCACTCATTTCAGCTGGCTTTCGAGGGTGTTTTTGTCGGGAGAAAATTAGTGTAGCTGCTCCAAGGGAAGACTAAGCCCTGTGGAGAATTTGGGGGCTGGAGATTGCTGCCTTTGGGCAGGACAAATTTCTCTTTTCAGGGTCTGTGCAGTGGGTACGCTAGATGTATTCGTGTGGTGTCAGGCTCAGCTCTTGAGTGCCAGAATTTGTGGCAGATTGACTCTCCTACTACAGGGAAAATTTCCTAAACCCCTTCATTAGCAGATTGAGGAGGAATAAGGAGGATTTGAACAATTTTCATCACTGGGGGACGTAGTCTTTGTTCAGGAGGGCATAGTGCCAAAATAGGGCAATTCTGGGAGGTCAGAATTAGCCAAATCCCTTCTTGGGTTTTTGTATGTTTGCTGAGAGGAGACCGGGGCTAATTTTGCAGAATTTTCCGAGCACCGAAGGTGGGGAAAATCTTCAGTTTTTCCATCCAGCAGTGTAGTTTCAATAGGGCCAGCGCAAATTCTTGTAGAGGAGTTGTTCACAACAGTTGGGAAAATATTGTTGGACACCTGGGGCTTGTAGCTTGCCTTGAGAAAGCCCAGGTGCATTCCTTCTATCACACATTGTACTCCTATCATTTGATAATAAAAATTGGCCCATTTTGGCATTTTTCTGGAGCATTTCTGGTTACCTGATTTCATGTGTAATTCCTTGTGTTAGATTTGCTTAATCCACTTTTCTTATCACTGTTAATTTCCATTTGGAATATTATAGGGGTATTAGAGCTCAGATCTTGGCTCAGCCGTGGGGTTCTGCTTCCACTGAACACTGAAGAGAAACAAAACATCACCTATAGAAGGCACAAATACAGGAGTAGAGAAAGAGAGTTGGAAATCACCACTGACATTGAGACACCAACACAGGGAGAGGAGGTTGTAGAGATGGGAGAGCCCAAGAGAGTTGGACATCACCCCTGACACTGAGACACCAACACAGGGGGAGGAGGTTGTAGAGATGGGAGAGACCAGACGCAAAGAGGAGATAACTTTCGAGAGTCTGCTAAATGCGCTAAACGATTTGGCAAGGGGGTAGAAGGAAGTATTGGAGGAATCCAGGCATCAGAACAAGGAAAAGGGACCTAGTAGAGACTTTTTGTTTGGGTAGACTTCAGGTGCATCTCACCAATATGACCACCATTCACCCATCACTCATGCTCAGGCCTATAGTGGGCCAACCAGGACCACATTACCTATGCTCTTGCCAGTAGGTCCGGGTGAGCAAACGGGGCAAGATGATCATATGCCCATGGGAGACTATTTCTAGGAGTGGTAGTCCATGGGGAAGGATTTCAAAGATTTCTTCTAGCTCAAGCAAAACAAGAGAGGCAGAAGCAAAAATGGGTCTAGAATGCAAAAATCAAAGCCGCAACGTACAATTGGGAGGATGTATTTTCCCACGTTTGACAGATCATTCAAGTGCACAACTCCAGCTTGGGTGGAGAAGTTGGACACTTATTTCCAGCTTACTCGGATGACAGATGTGGAAGCCATCAAAATGGCTACCTTACATTTGGAAGGAGAGGCACACAACTGGTAGTTTCATTGCTTGACCACACTAGGGCATGCCAACGTGACCTCTTATGAGGATTTCACACGGAGAATGGTGGAGCGTTTTGATAGGAAGGACCCGGAGGCCCATTTTAGAGAGCTGACCCAATTCAAACAGACCAGTCATCTAGAGCAGTACATATCAGAGTTTTTGACGGTCTCTGTCATGGTGCCCGATTTATCAGATGCCAGGAGAGTGTACACATTTGTAGAGGGATTGCTTGAGCCATTGCGTGGGTTGGTGAGATCCCGTAGACCTACTACCTTGCTGGAGGCCGTGACTTGTGCCAGGGATTTACAGGTTGTGATCCCCAATACCCGAGCACCCATACCACCACGAGTTCCCTATCCATAGAAGGGACATGGCGCGAGGCCCACACCACAGCGAGCAGTTCAGGGTTGTGGATAGTTGGATGAGGAGACCAGGAGAGACCTCTGGAGGAAATCTATGCTTCACCTGTCAGGAGCCTTGGGCACCAGGTCATAGATGCACAGCGGGAAAGGCCCATTACTGTAATATCCCAAATTGGGAACAAACAGTAATACAAAGCACACAAGACTAAAAAATATAGCAAAACATAAAATGACATTAAGACACATGAATTGTAGCGAAAATCATCTGATCCATTTTATTAATCTCTGTGGGGAAAGAGCACAATGAGAGGTGCTAAGAAATATGGCACTTGGGCCTGCACAAGACAGGCTGAAGTACAACTCAAACCCAGACATAAAACTCTGCTGGAAAACTGCTCTACGTGACTCCTTTTCTACGTTGCCAATGCTGGATTGCTGTTGCTGGCTGGAATCGGATTGTGAGTTGGGCCTACTCCTCTGCTCAGAAAATTACGGGATTAAAATCCTGGGCTCTACTCACAAGACCCACAAAAACTGACGAAGGGTTTCCAGAAATTCTGACCCTGGAAAATAGCCCCCTTAGGCTTGGCACGCTGCTCTGTTGGGGAAATCGGTCTACTGGCTGAACTGTTGGAAAAGTGTCCTAAAAATGCTGCTGGAATCCCTGGTAGGAGGTGGCAAGCTTCCCCTCCAAACCTCCGGCTGAAATCTGCTCCGCTTCCCTTCTTCCCAACACTCTCCCTTAGCTGGACTGTGCAATCATTGCGTAGTCAAAATGGCCTCTGTGCTGTCCTGAAGGGACTGCATATGCCTAGAATGTATCTCTCTGCAAGCTACTCTAAAAAGCAGATGGTACTCCTCTCTTGAGTAGGCACTCGAAGTCCCTTGAGGTAGAGGTTGAGATCTCTGTTAAGAAATCTTTGTGCTAAACAACACTATAGACTTGGCTAAACAGCTCAAGCATGCTACAGTCAATTAGACATAAAATAGATGGATGAATGAATGAGGAATGAGCTGCTCTCATCCTCTTTTGTCCAAGCTGAGCCTCCAACGTTCCCTTGGTCCCACTTAGACTGCGCTGCCTCTCCTCCGACTTATCTCTGCTCTGCTCACTGCGCTGCCTCTCCCATGCTGCCACTAGGACGCTGCCTCATTCGAGTGGGTGGATACATGGACCCCACTATAGCCTCAATATTTGCCTCTAGTGACTTTAGGAAAGCACTTTAGCTGCATAGTTTATCAGTGGGTCCCCTTACCCACTTTATTTCTGTTGAACATTAGGAAAAAGGCAGAATTAATCAAAATTAATATTCCAATTAGCTGTCTGCTAATTTGGAATATTACAGTTCTACTTCTCCCCACCAAAATGTTGCTTGTCCTCAAGCAACTACAAATATGGATGTTACAGGATCTTCTCTCCCTCCCAAGTAGCATCCTCATCTAGAAGGTTCCTCCACCTGATTAGATATTCCTTCACCACCCTGCTCCTCAGGTGTCTCTCCCTGGTATCTAGGATGGCCTCCGGCTGTAGTACCAAATGCCTCTCATCATTGCTAGGAGGGAGTTCCATAGTAGCTGTCACTTGCTGTCCCAGAGGCTTCTTCAAGCATGAAACATGGAAAATGTTATGAATCCGACTCCCCTGTGGCAACTCCAGCTCATATGCCACCTCTCCAACCCATCGGATCTCTCTGTATGGCCCATAGAAACGTGGCTTGAGCTTCTCAGCTCACTTATGCTTCAACATAGATTGCTTGTATGGCTGAAGCCGAAGATACACTAACTCATCTACCTCAAACTGCCTCTCCACGCGGCCTCCATCTGCGTACATCTTTTTCTGATTCTGGGCTGTTGCCAAGTTAACCTTAAGAGCCCTGAGAATGTATTGGCTCTCCTGGTTCCAGTCTTTGGCCCTAGTGTAATATCCCAAATGGAAATAAACAGCAATACAAGCACATAAACAAAGACATACAGCAACTAGAGACAAATCATAAGGGAAACAAACAATATGGAGAACGCTGAGCCATTTTATTAATACTGAGAAATGGAAATGAGTACAGAGGTGATCAGAATGATGGCACCTCGGCTTGCACTAGGCAAGCGTAGAAAGACTCTCAGGAAATGACCTGGAATGGCTGCTCCCTCTGGACTGTGTTATCTCCCAAGCTGCTGGTACTGCTACTGCGCTGCTGTTACTGCTGGAATGAACTGAATCTTTGGGGTTGCTCTCCACCTCGGAAAATTCTGAAACTTCGGAAATGGCCTCTACTCCCAAGACCCAGAAAAGCCCAGAAATCTTTTCGGAAATGGCCGACCCCCGAAAATGGCTCCCTTGAGGCACTACGCTATTCCTCAAGGAGGGACGCTGGCTCTGAATAATTTGCTCCAAATAATGGCCCCTAACTCCTCCAAAATGCTGGAATAGGGAAGGGTTGGCTCCTTACCCACTATCTCGGGCTGAATCCACCAACAAACCCCCAATTCGGAACCGCCTCCTCTCAAGACTGCGTCCTCCCTCTCACTGACTGCGCTGTCTCTCTAAGTGGATGCTCCTCTTGTGGTAGTTGCAACTCTCTCCGGAAAAACAAGGATGAAACTCCTTACCTGAGCAGGCACTCGAAGTCCCCCGGGATTGAGGTTGGGATCTCCGAACGGAGACACCCGATGTACTGAACAATACGTGCAGACTTTGCTAAACAATAAGTGTGCTCAATGGCAGAAGACAAATCTCAAAGATGCATAATCAGAATGAATCCGAATAAGGAGACCCTTCCTCCTTTTATGCTTGGTGAGCCTTTCCCTCACCTAGGCCCCACCAATCTCTGCATTGTACCCCTTGGTCCACGCTGTCCAACTCACTCTGCGTTGGCTTGGCCCCACACTGTCTACGCTGCTCCTTTTCCTACGCTGCCACTTGACCACTAGGCCCCTTGGGTAGCTCCAACTCATATGCAACCTGTCCCACTCTGCGTATCACCCTGTAAGGTCCATAGAAGCGAGGCTTGAGCTTTTCAGCCCCCTTCTGCTTCAGCGTGGACTGCTGATATGGTTGCAAGCATAGGTAGACCAAGTCCCCTACCTCAAACTGCCTCTCAACTCATCCCTTGTCGACGTACAACTTCTGCTGGTTTTGTGCTGTAGCCATGTTATCCTTGAGAGCTCGGAGTATATCCTGACTCTCTTGGATCCAATCCTTGGCTCTAGGAGCCTTGCTAGTACTAAACATCATGTCAGCAAAAGATAACACATGATATCCATACAATGCATAAAACGGAGACATACCAATGGACATATGATGAGTGTTGTTGTAGCAGTACACCCCCAAGTGCAACCATCTCAACCATGCCTTTTGTTGCCCACTGACATAGTTACGCAAGTAGCCCTCCAGCCACTTGTTCACTATCTCGGTTTGTCCATCGGTCTGGGGGTGGTAACTAGTACTCGGTGTCAACTCAGTGCCCACCAAACGGAAAAGCTCCTGCCAAAATCCGCCCATGAAGCGGCTGTCCCTGTCATTGACAATGGTCTTTGGGAGATCATGCAATCTGAAAACGTCCCTGAAGAACAACTCTGCTACCTATGCTGCAGTGTAATGTGTCGTGTTGTCGCATAGATTGTTCAGGCACCGCGACAATAGCTCAGATTGGGGGCTGTCACCTTTATCCCCAATCCCTCTATTTAAGCTGTCTCCTTGCAAGCTAAGGGAGGTAGACCCTATTAGAAATGAAGAGGAAAAGTCCAGGAGACACAGCTAAAACACCAAATACTTGATAAAATGAACGGGGTTCCACATATCTAAATTAGATTTCACGCTTAAGACCAGTGCCTTATGGAGTCAAACAAGATCCTGTTATGCAAATTACAAACAAGCAAATGATGATTAACTGCTGCGTATTAAAACACGATTGATCACAATGATATTTAATTGAAAACGTCACAACCATGAATAACTTGAACTCACAATAATATGAGAATGCCATATGCTTGAAAAATTTCCGAAATTAAGATATTCCAATATAACCCAGTTCGAAAATTAAAATGATCCACAGTCAAACTTTAGATAAAAAAATTTTAGCGCACTTGACTATAGAAAATTTGAAATTTTTTTATATATTTTTTGTATTTTCTAAATTTTTTTTTTAGGATTTTTTGGAATTTTTTATTTTTTTTATTATTTTTCGAATCTAAAATTAAAAAATCTAAATCTAAGTTAAAACTTAAATCTAAATCCTAAAATTAGATCTAAAATTAAAATCTAAGTCTAACATTATTAAACTAAGACTAAAAACAAATTAAATTTAAAATCTAAACTAAACTAAATCAAAATTAAAATGAAAGTCTATAATCTAAGCAACTAAAATCTAACTTTAAATTAAAGCTAAAGCAACAGAATCGAACTCTAAAATCTAAAAAAAAGTTTAATCTAAAATCTAAATTAAAACTCTAAAAGTCAAATCTAAAACTTAATTAAAACAAAAAAAAAACTAAACTAACTCATCAAAATCTAAAAACTAAACTAAAACTCAACTAAATTAAAATCTAAAAATAAAAAAAAACTAATCTAAAACCGACTCTACGACTAACACTAAAAAATCGAAATTAAAATCTATATCAACCAAAATCTAAAATGAAAACTAATACTAAATTAAATCTAAATCGATCAAGTCAAACGCATATACGATTCAACGTTTCTGTGGTGCGTTCGTGGCTTTGCTGTATTGCAGGTTAGACGCTCGACGGACGTGAGGAGCTGACGAGGTCGACACAGAAGAAATGTTAATGCAGGACGGCAAGCGGTGTGCAGGTTAAGGAGCAGCGATGTGGCACGACGAAATCGCAGAGATGGCAGCCAAGGAGTTGAAGGCGGGTCTGAGGGACGCTGATGGAGTTTGAAAGCAAATGCTGGACAGCGTGGAGGGCAGATGATATGAGTCGACGGCAATGAAAGAGGCTGGGTGGTTTACTTTTGTGAATGTTTTATGTTGTAGGTTGGATGACAGACTTTGCATGTGGGACGGCGGCAGAGACTTCGACAGTTCGGGCAGAGAGATAGGTGCAAGTCGATGGACGACAAGAAGAGGATGAGGAACATACGGCAGGATGAAAGGGTTTGATGTGGAGAATAAAAGACAGCGTGGGAAATGGAGAAAGCACGATGCAGCTTGGAAAATTCAACGGAAAGGAAAAATTGAATCATAGAAAACGAAGGGCAGAGGAGAGCTGAGGTCGGATTATAAATCGCAGAGATTGAATGTATGCTCCTGCTTGATTATTTGCAGATCGATTTTGATGTACCCAGTACACATAAACTTTACCCAGCAAACTCAGAATTTTCGTCAATTTACGCTCAGATTTTATGCTCCCTTAAATTGAAACAATGCTCAGATTCGTCCACAGTAGGGATTTGAGTGCAGATTTGGCCATTGGAGGCTAGATCTGCCTAAGATCTTAAAAAAAATTTACGATTTGAACCCTGAATCTGCAAGAAACCAGCCAGATCTGAAGATACACACCAAGAAACGATTAAACCCTTACAGTGCTAAAAGAAAATTTACAAATTTACAGCTAGTTTACAGATTTAAAACCCTCATGGTCAGATTTGAACCCATTTTAGCACAACTTTAGAAAATAAAATTGAAAGAGAGGCACAAGCCCTAGGAGATCCTGCAAAATCACAAATTTCGTAAGATAGACTTGGAATTTAACAAATAATGAGCTTTTCAGATTTATGTTTATTGAGAGTCGGCTGGTCTAACCGAAGACTTCCCCAGACGCTCAATCTTAAAAAAAAAAAATTTCCCTGCACACTTAGATCTGAACCTTAGATCGATAGAGATTTAAGAAAATAACATAAGATCCTTTAAAAAAATCAAAATGTCATTTTATGAATCCAGAAAACTACACAAGATACCTGTATGCAGATTAATCCATGAAGGCCATCAACCATAAAATGCAAAAACAAAGTAGCAAAGTTTAGAGACAATTCACCACATAGATCCGAGAAGGAACATCAAAATTTGTAACCTCAAAGTCTTTATGCTTTATTCCTCAAAAAATTTACAAGAGCTTCTAAGAACAAGTGCACGATCCTGAGATCGGATGACTCAAGACTGACAAAGACCTCTAAATTTATAGGACAAAATCTCTGACGGCTAGTTTGGATGATCCTCGTCAAAATAATCTCAACCGTCCAAAAGATTTAATTATCTTTTAATCTGGAGCGTTGAAATTAAAATTTTGGGGAAAAAACGAATTTATCATTTAATTCAATTTTAATTAACTCAAAAATATTATTTTTGAGTTAATTACCCCAAAATTTTGACTTTGACTTAACCAGCAAGGCCCAAGGATCCAAAATTTCTCAAAATTCTCAATATTCCCTTGGCCTGGGGCTTTCAAAATCATTTTCCAAGGACCCACAAATTTTGCCTTTAAAGATTTAATCCTAACTTAGGACCCTAAATTAATTAAATTTCTGGTTTAAGATTTTATTAATTAATTGACCAGAAAATTTAATTAATTGACTAAGAGAGGATTATAATTATTTTTCCAACCCTCTTTTACATGAGATAATACATTTACATACATGAAGGGGGAATACCCATTCGTATAGACCCTCAAATAAATACCCAATTCTGTGACTCAAAATATGATCTAGTAGACCAAGTAGCTCAAACTACTTTTACAAGGACTCGATAGAAAACACTAGGACTCACTTAGCATGCTGATGATAAATTCCACCCTAGCTTTGGGGTGAGGCTGGAGGGAAAAACTCTGCCGATCACTTACGTGAATCAGTGAGACAAAAACCTCGTAGGATGGAAATCATCAACAACATACTAGGCTTACCTAGGTTGTTACATATATTGACAGTCTTACTTAGATCATTTACATCATAACATGCAGAATGGGTTTACATCATTTATAAAAACTGTCGTCTGGTGATGAAATTTGGATGACACGAGCCTCGAACATGATAAGTCTCATTTGAAAAAATGGGAGTGTACTGCTATGGAGTCGTTGACAAAGTCTGGTCAACATCTGGCTCTACTTGGGGACACGTTACTTCATTGAAGGAATGTGAGAATCCAAAATCTGCATCCAAGCAACACACAAGATTACATAAGTAGTGTCCATCCAAATATCATCATATAACATTAAGCTCATGAAAAATAGAAGCTCTTCTTTTATTTATTATTCTACTTAACATGAAAAGTAAATCTACTCTAACTGCAAAATGAAAAGCTGAAATAACAAGGTGTAAGGTTAGAGATACAATACAAAGGATGCCCTGTGGCATCAGATGTGCTCAATATAGTGCATGCTGAGCATTTGCCTGCTTTCAGGCAAGTCCGTGGGCTGCTTTTTAGATGTGCCATGTCCAATCTTGCTAATTTTAGGACTCTGTCTTATCCAAATGTCAAGCTGCTCTCGACCATCAGACAAATCAAACCACATACTTCTTCTTTTTTGCTTCTCTCTTCTTCTGAGTGGGTTGTGATGTCAGCAATGAGACCACTGTAGATTTCTTGTCCTCATCTTGAATATGTTTGTACAAAATATCTGAAGAACCTGGAGCGTGACCAATATTATTCTGGATATACTCTGTCAATGGTGACACATAAGCTCGGTCTTTCTCAACATCCTTTGAAACCATAGTTAAATCCTCCGTGTGATGAGATGGGAATGGCTTTAGCAGACAAGAAGTCTTATGATTTGTTGATGAATCTTCATAATCAAATTTCAGCTGAAACTTTTGTATATGCAATTTTTCCATTTTTTCCAACTTCTTTTGGACAACAGTCATTTCCTTCGCATGACTCTCTTCAATCATCAACAATCTATGTTCCATGTTTTTTATTGATTCATCATTATCTGCTTTCATGGCCATAAAGAAACTTTGCATACAGTTCATCTCTTTCTTATGATTTGTTTCCATGATCGTCATTTCCTTAACATGCTTTTCTTCCATGGCAATTATTTGATTCTCTATAGTGGACATCTGATTAGAATGATTAATTTCCATTATCTTTAACCTGTTTTCCATGGCATTTATTTCCTGTGCATGACTTGCTTCCATGGAAGTTATCTTATTTTGAAGATTGATTTGGATAGCTTCCATGTTTTGAATCATTTGCATATGATTGGGTTGCACATCCTTAATCATCTGAGCTGGTTCCTTAACCTGATTTTCATGATCTTCTATATGCACGTGATAGTCCTTACCAACAACATTAATTTGATGGCTTGACCCTGCCATTCTACTAGCTATGATTCTTTTGACAACATGGCAAGTAACCTCTTCATGAAGAGCATTACAGGCTCTACAATAAGGCAGAGCTTCATCCACAAGATTTGCAAATTCAAGTTGATTTGTCGATCTCTGCTCATTAGATATGCCTTTTTCCTGCAAAGCATTATTATTTCTAAGTTGGGAATTCTGCATTTGAGCCCTTTCCATTTGGACCAACCTAGCCTGTAAGACACTTATTTCCTTAGCATGATTAAGCTCCATGCTTTCAATCTTTTGCATTAACTTTTTCATAGGGTCATCATCATCTTCTAGAGGTTCTTTTAACTTAGTTGCATCCCTATCAAAACCAGGAATTTCAGACTTCTCAGATGCCCTTTTATCTTTTTCAAGCTCTTCAGCTAAAGATTGACAAGCCTTATAATTCGCAGTTTTAGCCCGCCTTAACTCATATGAAGTATCAGAATCAAAAGCATCAATGTAAAAATTTAGAAGAGATCCATCAGGAGGTTTATGAGTTTGAGATATTTCTCTAAGGATACCATTAAATCTCCTGTTAAATTCTTCAGTCGTTTCATTTTCTTTCTTTTTTATGGTATTGATCTCTCTTACCAAATGCCTATCTTCCCTTTTATCACCATATTTTTCCTTAAAGGCAGCTACAATTGATTCAAAAGTATCAAATGAATTATCAGGTTTTTCCGTAAACCATTCAACAACATCCTCGCCAAAAGTAAGAACAAAAGTTTTCATCTTTACATCATCGAAATTATTATTTGCAACTGCAAATCTATTCCACCAGTTAGTGAAAGCAAACAAATGAGATTTAACACTAACTGCATCATTTCCTTGAAAAGAAGGTAATTTATCCATTTGAGGAACATCACGGGGATAACCCTGAATATTAGCAAAATTACACGGGGCAAAAACATCCATGATATCGTTTTTAGGATTTTAGAAATAGATCTGTGTTCAAGAATAGTCAAAAGGTCCTCAAGAAGCGAACTTCTTAGCAGGAACTCTTGTAAGAAATGAAAGAATTGGAGTCGCCACTTGAACATGAAACTAATTCTAAAACAGAAGAAATAATCGAGAGATAGTAGATGGATATCAGGGGGGGATTCTTGTCTGGGAGTAAAAAGATGAATAAGTGGAGTCGCCACCCAAACAAGAAGCCAATCGAAATGTCCAGGTGCTAAAGATACAATGATGAAATGATTAGTGATATGACGAAAGATAAGACGATGAAAATATGAAGGGATGAAAGGAATGTCAGAAAATGTGATCCCTTGTGACAGGCTAATGAATGGCGAGGAAAGATTAGAAGATTAGAAAATGTCGTTAAGACCAAGGACAGAAAAAATCTATCCCCGGCAACGGCGCCAAAAAATGTTGTCGCACAGATTGTCCAGGCACCGCGACAACGGCTCAGATTGGGGGCTATCACCTTTATCCCCAATCCCTCTATTTAAGCTGTCTCCTTGCAAGCTAAGGGAGGTAGACCCTATTAAAAATGAAGAGGAAAAGTCCAGGAGACACAGCTAAAACACCAAATACTTGATAAAATGAACGGGGTTCCACAGATCTAAATTAGATTTCACGCTCAAGACCAGTGCCTTATGGAGTCAAACAAGATCCCGTTATGCAAATTACAAACAAGCAAATGATGATTAACTGTTGCGTATTAAAACACGATTGATCACAATGATATTCAATTGAAAACACCACAATCATGAATTAAATAGCTTAAACCCACAGTCATATGAAAATGCCAGATTTTTAAGATGTTTTAATTATAACCCAGCTCTAAAATTAAAATATTCCACACTGAAACTTAGATAGAAAAATTTAGGCTCACTTGACTATGGAAAATTTGAATTTTTTTTTTATATTTTTTGTATTTTTAATTTTTAATTTTTTTTTTGGAATTTTTATTATTTTTAATTATTTTTAAATTAAATCTAAATCTAAAACTAACTAAATGTCAAAAGTTCTAATTAAAATCTAAACTAAACTAATTAAAACCAAATTAAATCTAAATTAAAAATAAATCCAAAAACTAAAATTAAACTAAAACAATAAAAAATGCAAATTCAAATCCTAGCTCTAAACTCACGCTAAAGCTAAACTTGAATCTAAAATTAAACTAACAATGAAGTTAAAAATTAAAACTATCAATTAAAACATCTGAATTTAAAACCTACCTCTAAACTAAACAAAACTAAATACACCTACGTTAGCACAACTAAATTAAAACTAAGCTAAAAAAAACTAAAATCTACGGGCTACAAATAAAATCGAATAAAAAAAATAAAAATCTAGAATGATTTACAGTTTAAACAAAACCAAATGTATATACATGAGGGTCGATAATACATGCGTTTTACTGTTTGAATGTTCTACAGGTTAGCTGGACAGGAGCGTTGGCTTCGACGGATGGCATGAGGAAAGCAGTGGCTGGACGGTGGACTGAGGATGCGTGGGCAGAGAGCAAGGGAGGTTTGAACGTAGAGAAAATGGAATTTTGCGGGGTTGTGAAAGTGTGAAGATCTGGACGACAGACAGGAAAGAAGAATGGAGCCCGATGGCAAATGGATAGAGGGAAATATGCAGCGTGAAAATAACACAGATTGATGGCAGCGCTAGTATTCAATGACAGAGATGGACGACGTAATGGGATCAATGGCAGAGGTGATGGACGTGAAGACTTGCAGAGAAAAAGCTGGAGCGAAGGTTCGATGGTTTAATGCAAGCGGAGGATAAACGACAGTGTGGGAAATGGAGAAAGCACGATGCAGCTTGGAAAATTCAAAGGAAAGGAAAAATTGAATCACAGAAAACAAAGGGCAGAGGAGAGCTGAGGTTGGATTATAAATTGCAGAGATTGAATGTATGCTCCTACTTGATTATTTGCAGATCGATTTTGATGTACCCAGTACGCATAAACTTTACCCAGCAAACTCATAATTTTCGTCAATTTACATTCAGATTTTATGCTCCCTTAAATCGAAACAATGCCCAGATTCGTCAACAGTAGGGATTTGAGTCAGATTAAAAAAAAAAAAATTACCATTTAAACCCTAAATCTGCAAGAAACCAGCCAGATCTAAAGATACACACCAAGAAACGATTAAACCCTTACAGTCCTAAAAGAAAATTTACAAATTTACAACTAGTTTACAGATCTAAGGCCCTCATGGCCAGATTTGAATCCATTTTAGCACCGTTTTTTTCAGAGATTTAAAGTTTTAGGGAGAGGCACAAGCCTTAGAAAATCCTGCAAAATCACAAATTTTGTAAGACAGACGTGGAATTTAACAAATAATGAGATTTTCAGATTTATGTTTATTGAGGGTCGGTTGGTCCAACCGAAGACTTCCCCAGACACTTAATCTTAAAAAAAATTTCCCTGCACACTTAGATCTGAATCTTAGATCGATAGAGATTTAAGAAAATAACATAAGATCCTTTAGAAAAATCAGAATGTCATTTTATGAATTCAGAAAACTGCACAAGATACCTATATGTAGATTATTCCATGAAGGCCGTCAACCATAAATTGCAAAAACAAAGTAGCAGAGTTTAGAGACAATTCACCACATAGATCCGAGAAGGAACATCAAAATTTGTAACCCCAAAGTCTTTATGCTTTATTCCTCAAAAAATTTACAGGAGCTTCTAAGAACAGTGCATGATCCTGAGATCGAATGATTCAACATTGACAAAGACCTCTAAATTTATAGGACAAAATCTCCAACGACTAGTTTGGATGATCATTGTCAAAATAATCTCAATCGTCCAAAAGATTTAATCATCTTTTAATCCGGAGCATTGAAATTAAAATTTTGGGGAAAAAACGTAATTTATCATTTAATTCAATTTTAATTAACTCAAAAATATTATCTTTGTGTTAATTATCCTAAAATTTTGACTTTGACTTAACCACCAAGGCCCAAAGGTCCAAAATTTCTTAAAATTTTCAATATTCCCTTGGCCTGGGGCTTTCAAAATCATTTTCCAAGGACCCACAAATTTTGCCTTTAAAGATTTAATCCTAACTTAGGACCCTAAATTAATTAAATTTCTGGTTTAAGATTTTATTAATTAATTGACCAGAAAATTTAATTAATTGACTAAGAAGGGATTATAATTATTTTTCCAACCCTCTTTTACATGAGATAATACATTTACATACATGAAGGGGGAATACCCATTCGTATAGACCCTCAAATAAATACCTAATTCTGCGACTCAAAATATGATCTAGTAGACCAAGTAGCTCAAACTACTTTTACAAGGACTCGTTAGAAAACAATAGGACTCACTTAGCATGCTGATGATAAATTCCACCCTAGCTTTGGGGTGAGGCTGGAGGGAAAAAATCTGCCGATCACTTACGTGAATCAGTGAGACAAAAACCCTCCTAGGATGGAAATCATCAACAACATACTAGGCTTACCTAGGTTGTTACATACATTGACGGTCTTACTTAGATCATTTACATCATAACATGCAGAATGGGTTTACATCATTTATAAAAACTCTCGTTTGGTGATGAAATTTGGATGACACGAGCCTCGAACATGATAAGTCTCATTTGAAAAAATGGGGGTGTACAGCTATGGAGTCGTTGACAAAGTGTGGTCAACAGTGTCGATATGGCGAAAAAATGAGCATATTTACTCAGCGGATCAACGACTACAAATATGCAATCCTTGCCCTGTACCGTGGGCAACCCTGTAATGAAGTCCACTGAGATTTAGGCCGGCTGGAGAGAGGTGATTCCAACGTTGAGAGAGGTGTTCTTCACGATATGTATAGCTTGTCTTCCAACATTGTTTGAGGGTTGTTGTGAGCCATTCTTCCACAAGGTCTTGGAGCATATATTTCTAGACTAGATCCTTCATGTATATGACACTTAATTCTATTTATACCTAGAAGACAAAACCCTAATAGACATCAAGAAGAAGTCTATTAGCCTATATAATAAAATCTTGCTCATGAAACCCATGAAGCAAGTACAACAAAAAATACATTATATTATCTCTGTTTTCTTCTTTACATAAAATACATAATTACATAGTCAATATGAAGACCAACCTAGTTACACTTTCCAACAATGAGGGCACTGGTGCATAATGTGGTAGCAAGGTTGGGTTTGTAGCTTGATTGTTAGAAAAATGGAAAATAAACAGTAGATGTGTAAAGCAAAAGTCACTGTTAAGAGGAAAGGGTGACACAAATTCTAGACCTGAAATGTATAGTGAAAGAATGCTTTAAAAGACTTACAAGAGTCTCACTCTACATTTAAAGAATCCCATTACATAGAATGCTTCCAACTAACATGACCTCATTAATCAGGAATGCTTGATAAATCAAGACTGACAAAAACAGATTAATCATGTATGCTAGATCAAAAGACTTATAAGAGTATGAGACAGGATTTAATTCAACCTTAAGGAATGCTTATGAACTATCTTCAATTCATACTGAATCAGGAATGCTTGATAAAACAAGACTTACTAAAATAGAATAATATGTCATGAAGATTCACAATACTGATAAAAACATGAGATAGAACTGTGTACATCATAATCAAGAATGAAACTGTAAATTATGGAAACACATAAAGCGATAAACAATACACACACCATACAATTTGTGAGTCCTCAAGAGTGCCTTTGGATATATTATATGTCCAACAATGTACAACACAGTATGCAATGAAATAGACAACCAACGAACCCTTTGTTCCTTGCTTTACATAGTATATATACAAAAAACGAGTTCTGTTAAAGCCTCCATAAAAAGTGCAATTCTGTTTTAGAGACTTTATTACAATCCTCTACATATAGTAGAGTTTATCTTAAACATAACAAATAAGTAGACTGAAATAAAACTGAAGACAGAACATGTCAGTATGGAGCTCAGAATGGTTGAGTTGAGGTGGCTGAGTGCTCTTCGTTTCTTAGAAAAACCGCCTCCACAAAAAGTGCAACTGCCAACTGAAAAGGACACTTGGACCCTTATCTGCAAAAGTGCAGGAGTAACCAACTGAAATGACATCTAGAAGAAATCTTGATTGAATGACACTTGGTAGAAGACTATTACCATTGAGGCTGCATTCACTTTATCATCTTTTAGTGTCATTCTTTTGAAACCAGAACCAAAAAGCAACCTTTTCACCTTCTTATACATATTCCGAAAATAATAGCTACTTTTCTGAAAAAGGAAGCTATTTCTGAAAATACTGTGTATAAGCCAAAAATGACATGATTCTTCAGATTTTCATGGTTCTGTACATTCAATCATCATAGATCTAGTATAGAAGAAAAAATCCTAATAGCTTCTGCCTTGGTGACCCTTTTGTTTGGCTTTCTCTTTTGTACTTGCTTTTTCTTTTGAGTCTTCTTGAATGGTTCATTTTCCGAGCTTTGATCTATGATTATTATTTCATCCCTGAGAGTAGGGTTGGCTATTAGTTTGCTTCCTAGTCTGAGCTTGTTCTTTGGTCTGGTGTAAGGCCTTTGAAGGTATGGATTTGGAATGTATGAAGGCCTCCTTCTCCCATGTATAACTTTGCTTGACTGCCCTTCTTCAAACTCTGACTCACTAAACTCCGTTTCACTGCTATCCTTCGCAAAAGATGAATATGAGTGGATTATAGCTTTCTTCTTCCCTTTGGCTGAAGAACTGATAAATGAGCTAAGATGAGCTATAGTAGGTTCTTCCATTGTAGTGGTCTCTGAAACTTTGATCTTCCCCTTTTTGAGTGAGGAAAAGACTTGTGCAAGTGTAGGCTCCTTTGGTGTTGGAGTAACATTGTTTTCTTGATTCTCCTGTCTTTCCTCTATAACAGGGCTAGGTGTCAAGGTTTCAGAGCTAACTTCCACTGAAGGTCCCTCCATCAAAATATGTTTTCTCTTGCGTTTACTCTTTGGAGCGGAAGCTACCTCTTCTTTGCTCTTGGACAGAGTATTTTTGTTAGGCAAGGTAGCTTTTTGTTTGAGTTTTCTTGCATGCTCCTGCCTGAAAGACCCCAAGGTCCATGGCTCCTTAGATGGTCTTCTAGTGTAGACTTCCTTGGCTGGTTGCACTGTAGGTATATGAGTGATGGTTGGTGTAGGAGTGGTGGTTTGAACTGTAGCTCTCCTAGCTGAGTTCCTTGTCTGTCTGCTAGATGGTGTAGAAGATGGACCAGCTTGTGAAGGGGTCAATGTAGGTGTAGGGTTTGACTGCTGTTCTTGGGTCTTTAGCTTTCTAGGCCTTCCTACCCTTCTCCTTGAGTCAATACTGCTAAATCCCTCATCTACTAAAAACTTTTCCCATGTGGTTGCCTTCTTTCTCAGATGATAAACCACCAGTATTTTGATTAAACCCCTGTGATAGAGATTGTGAAGAGAATAGTCTGGGGTTCTTTGTATTTTTTGGGACATTGACAACAGAGATTTATAAAGGAAAAATGGTAGATTCATAGGCTTAGCATGTATTTATGCACAGTAGAAAATCTACCCTCACAGGTTATATTACACGGCACAGTGGTAATAACATCTTACCACTCAGGCCTAAAATATGAAATATGAATAGTAGGGGTCCAACCAATATTTTCATGTTCAGGTTTTAGATATGGATTCGAATCAGCTTTAAGCAGAGTTTTTTTCTTGTGCCAGTACTCACCTGTAGCTGATGTTTGACTAGCCCTTGCAATGATAGTCTCTGTGATCTTGAAGGTCCAAGACCCCAACTTGAGTTGTTCTCCATCGAATGTCTCAGCAAATGCCTGAGCCACTGCCACATTTTCACCTGAAAACTTCTTTAAAAGTTGATACCACCCTGCTGCTTGGAACTGAGGCTTAGCATGATGGTCAACAAAATGGGTATTGGCCGGTTCTGAACGGTTCACCTTACCACCCTTGCCCATCTTGTTAACAGTTAACCTAACCACCAATGCACACCTGTAAGACAAGGAACAACAACCCTCCACAAAGCCCTAATTGCTGGCACAAGTTAATAAACTATTTTGCTGGAAGATAACAACAATTTGCTGTAGCTTTCACGAGGGTAAACGGTTTGCTGTAGCTTTGCATGCCCTAAATCACGATGAGAGGGAATGACACAAAGCCAAACTGATTTAAATTCTGCTGGCAACTCATCCCACCGAACCTTTCACTCCATCACATTATTAACTAATAGATACCCGTACTTCAGCTTTAATACATTTCACTTTAATGAGTAGCATTAGATTTTACTAGTCTTAGCAAATAAATAACCAACCTCCTTTTGATGAATCCTCCAATTAGAAATAGCCACCTATTCAGAGTAATACCTCTTGTTTTAGCAAACCTTCAATATTCAAAGAGCAGTGTTTGTTTCACCTGAGTAATGCTTCTTTTATCTCTTTGTACAAATTTTGCAGGTAATAGCTACTTTTTTGAAAAAGGTAGCTATTCCTATGTTGCTTGTAAAACCAGATCTTCTAAAGAAAATAACTGCCTTTCTAGGAAAGATAACTATTCCTGTGTTATTCCTAACACAACTGATGACTCTGACATTTTGTCTTTAACCTTGGATAGAAATATCATAGTGAATGAATAAGACTTCTCAAGCTAAACCCATGACCTTAACTAGTCAAAGTAGTTAAAAGACTTATTAAAAGAAAATTTACCCTAATAACTCTTTGACAAAAACAAACTATTGGACTCAAAATTCCTTTGGATTTTGGTTAAAAGATGATAAAAACTAATACATTTTAACCCTCCAGGGCCTTCAACCATAGGTTAGGAGACGAGAGGATCAAAGACACGACTTACAATGATGACCAGACTTTGAAATTTTTTGAAAAATTGCAGTGCTAACAACAACAAAATAGAAAATAACATTAAGACACAGGAATTGTAGCCAAAATCATCTGAGCCATTTTATTAATCTCTGTGTGGAAATAGTACAATGAGAGGTGCTAAAAAAGATGGCACCTGGGCCTACACAAGACAGGCTGAAGTACAGCTCAAACACGGACATAAAACTCTGCTAGAAAACTGCTCTGTTTGTCTCCTTCTCTGTGCTGCCAGTGCTGGACTGCTGTTGCTGGCTGGAGTCGGACTGCGAGTTGGGCCTGCTCTGATCAGAAAATTACGAGATTTAAACCCCGAGCTCTACTCACAAGACCCACAAAAATCCGCGAAGGGTTTCCAAAAATTTCGACGCTGGAAAATAGCTCCCTTGGGCTTGGTACACTGCTCTATTGGGGAAATCGGTCTCCTGGCTGAACTGCTGGAAAAGTGTCCTCAAAATGTTGTTGGAATCCCTGGTAGGAGGTGGCTAACCTCCCCTCCAAACCTCCCGCTGAAATCTGCTCCACTTCCCTTCTGCCCAACACTTTCCCTCAGCTGGAGTGTGCAATCACTATGCAGTCAGAATGGCCTTTGCGCTGCCCTAAAGGGACTACGTATGCCTGGAATGTATCTCTCTGCAAGATCCTTCAAAAATCAGATGGTACTCCTCTCCTGAGCAGGCACTCAAAGTCCCCTGAGGTAGAGGTTGAGATCTCTGCTCGAAAATCTCTGTGCTAAACAACACTGCAGACTCGGCTAAACAACTCAAGCGTGCTACAGTCAATCAGACATAAAATAGATGGATGAATGAATGAGGAATGAGCTGCTCATCATCTTTTGTCCAAGCTGAGCCTCGAATGTTCCCTTGGGCCCACCTAGATTGCGTTGCCCCTCCTCCGGCCTATCTTTGCATTACTCACTTTGCTGCCCACTGTGCTGCCTTTCCCACACTGCCACTAGGACGCTGCCTCATTCGAGTGGGTGGCCACATGGACCCCACTACAACATCAGTATTTGCCTCTAGTGACTCTAGGAAAGCACTTTAGCTGCATAGTTATTTGTGGGTCCCCTTACCCACTTTATTTCTGCTGAACATTAGGAAAAAGGAAAAATTAATCAAAATTGACCTTCCAATTCGCTGACTGCTAATTTGGAATATTACAATTACATTGAGGTCTTCTCTAACAGTAATCAAGAGGATGACGTGGAGTTGGAGATAGGCGGGGGTGACAACGAGACATGTGCAGAGAGTGGACCAACTCCACCCCCACCACCCAGGGGAGCACCTTTCGCACCAGTTGGAGGAGTCCTTGCTTCATTGCGTGGGGTTCCCAAAATTTTGACCTTGAGGATCAGAGGCACAGTGCAGCGGCAGCGTGTCTCGGTTTTGGTAGAAAGTGGGCCCACCCACAATTTCATCGATGCACAGATGGTTCAGAGGCGGGGTATCACTATAGAGGAGCATGAGGAGTTTTCAGTCCTTGTGTCGGGGGATAGAACCATGCAGTGTACCTGATATGTCCCCGCTTTGACAGTGACCATGGGGAACTACTCAGTGACGAATCATTTCTTCGTGGTGGATGTACCATACACCAACGTGGTGATGGCCTCACATGGTTGTTTTTACGATGCTTTGACTTGTGACCTTGGGCTTACAATCTTGGTGAATGATCTGTTGGACATTGGATAAACCAATGCTCCTCGTGTGTTTCGCGACATGGACTAACCGCCTCTTGTGGATCCTTATCTTTGGCGATGCGATCGTTGACTAACACTTGCGGGCTATGTTGCACGGGTTCCCACACCCGGGGGTCGGGTTCCCGCACCCGCACCGGGTTCCCGCACCCAAGTACCGGATTCTCCGCACCCAAGTACCCCGAAGAACCCAAACGAACCGGGTTCTTCTCAGAAGAACCAGGTTCTTCAAAAAAAAAAATCGGGTTAATGGGTTCTTTTGGTATGAAGAACCCATCGTTTTTCAGTCAAACATCTGGGGTGTATCCATAACCATGCAAATTAATTTTGAATGCTTCCATATTTGCTATGCATTTCCTTTGCTCTTTTGTATAAAGAACAAGAAACTGATATGGTGTTTTGACCCTTCTCAATACAGTTACACAATGGAAGAAGGAACTTGTATGCTAGGAGGCTTGAATCCTGTCAAGTTATTTGAAATCCAGTATGCTGGCACTTTATAAGATGCTTTTGTAAATAGTTGCTTTTAGAAGGGGTTTTAATTATTCATTACCAAAAAAAAGTTATCTGCTTACTCCACAACCAGCAATTTGTAGTGGACAAGAGCATGAATACATGCTTTGAGATTTTGGAGTTGTTTTAATGTACTGACAATATACCTATCCAAAATTTTACTTGCCTTTGTGGGACTTTCAATAAAAGGAAGTTTGATCAGTAGACAACGTGCAAAACAGCCTGTCTGCCTGAGTTTTCATAGTTAGCAAAAATCAATCATCTGAGTATCTGAATTACAATACTAATAGGCCTACTTCATCAAGTGTATGTGTAGATTTCAAAAATCACATTCCTCATTAAATTTATGGGTAGGATCTTCATCAAATTTATGTGTAGATTTTGAAACAGTTGTTTTTGACTGCCGCAGAAAACTTGTGTGGATATTGCAGCAATTTTTCTGTTGCATCATTTTTCAGTTAATGAATGATTGTTTTCTAACGTTACCAAATTTGTGTCTGCATGGCAGGCATGACAAGCTTAAGAATACTGAGTGGGAAAAACACCCCAGATGTTTGACTGATGCAATTCTGATGGTAGCCGTTTTCTTAGAGTTTGTTTAGTCTTAATTTTCATTAAATTTATAATTTATAAAATATAGTATTATATATGATATATAAATTATAATTTATAATTATAATATATATTAATATAAAAATACCCAGACGAACCCACGCACCCTGTTTCAAAAAATGCCGTCCCCGTCCCCGTCCCCGTCCCCGTCCCCGCACCCGCACCCACGTTTCCTGGCAACATAGCTTGCGGGTTTTGGTCTATCGACAATCGTGATTCCCAACAAGTGGTATCAGAGCGTAGGTCACGAGTTTGAAACACACCCGGCTAGCGTTGGGGGGGAGATTGTTGGACATTGGATAAACCAACGCTCCCCGTGTGTTTTGCAACATGGACTAACCACCTCTCGTGGATCCTTATCTCTGTCGATGCGATCGTTGACTAACACTTGCGGGTTTTGGTCTAACGACAATCATGATTCCCAACATGATCTACTTGAAAAAATCTATGTACCCCCACTGGTAGAAGGGTAATAGGTACTATTACCCACCACTTCGTGGGTGATATCCCTAGGAGAAATTTTTTCTCCATGATGGACATCTGCCGGAAACCAGTAGCCCCTTGCAGCCCTCAACTAGCTCGTCGTGCCATTTCTCCACCGCTTGAGCCAGCCATGTGTTCCCTAACCCATCTATATTGATCGTATGTTTGAAGGTGGGCCTCTCGAACCTAAAGGTATGTCTTGTCATTTGGTAATTAAGTATTGAGTTTATGTATCATGGACACTTCTGGGCATGGATTGGTGGGGGGATTCGGCGAAAACAGTGGGCTTACTTTGCGCTTCTGTCCCCTTGACCTCTTTTGTATGTTACCCTTGGAATTGAGTCTTGTGGGATCTCCTTTACTAACCATTTGGTTCTAGGGTGGTACTACTTGGCAAACCCCGACTCTAGATGAGCTCTACCCCATACACATGGCCATCACCCTGGTTCCATAGGCCCTAGATGAGACTCCTTTATCATTTAAGAACCCATGATTGTTCCAACCCCTGGAGGGAAATGAACCACCCTACCAAAAAGGGGGTAATCACTGCTATATATTTACACATCATGCTCTTATCCTTTGAGCCCCGAACAGTTAATCAAAGAAAAATCATAAAAGGCAAAAGGTATATAAAGAAGGGTGGAAAAAATCAAGGTCGGGGCACCTCATGTATCACGATTTCTCCCTCCTATACATTATATACCCAGGTGTGGGCTTCCCTTTTTCTAGCTGCCCTTGTGCCTCAATATGTGACCCATGGCTGCCCCTCTCATTCCCTATTCCATTTCGCCTCTTTATCACATGCCACCACCATTGAGTGATGTACCTTGGACATACTATCCCCCCTAAAGGTAGAAAGCACCTAATAAGGTACCTGGCTAACCCCCTTTGGAGCTTGGAGACATGAGCCCATGCCAAAGCCCACTATGGAAGGGTTTGCCATTATGTGTGAAAATTTCAACTTGAAATCCTACTGCATTATCTGATATTATTTCTTCTACTTATTATTCAGAAATAAGTTATTTGCAGAAATCTCTTCAGTAAATATCGAAATAAATTCAAATGCAGACTTCACCATAGAATTACTGAGCAAAACAATAAGGAAATACTAGCACAAGAATGACACAAATATTTTGAACTATTGTCCTTGGAAAGACCCAATGCGGGAAAACCGGTGCAACAGATGAGGGTTTCTATTATTCATCAACAAAATCTTCTTGTACAATTTACAATTAGCAGTAATGAAGAGAAATTCTCTATGATAATACTGGAGAAATTTCTCACAAATTTTTTGATGAGAAATGACCCCGGAAGGACTCTCCTGGGCCTCCTGCATCACCCCTGAGCTGGCTCTGCGTGGGGACTGTAAAGATCTGCGTCAACTCTACGTTGTTCCCTTTCTGCCTCTGCACTGTCCCTTCCTGCCACTGCGTCACTTGCTCCTGTACCCTAGATTGATGCTGAACCCTCTTTGTCTCTCCTCCACCTGCAACTCTCCCTTGGATCGATTTTCTCTTGCTGAACTTCAGCCACTGAGAAAATCGATTTTACTTGGGCAACTAAATATATGCACTGGTGTGTCTTCCAAATGACCCTCAAGCCTTCCTTTATAGTCTTCTCGTTGAAATATCAACGACCGAGATTAGAGCTCTAATCAACGACTAAGATCATAACTTGACTTGATCCATGTTCTTTAGAAGTCTCACACTTTGTTTTATTAAAACCCTTTAATTATTTAATTTCCCTGAGTTTAGTCTTAAGGTCTCCATTAAAATAATTAATTATTTTAATAAAGCATATTCCGAGTGGAATTTCTACAAACAATTTCTGGGTTCTTTGGAATACATGTGCCTAAGCCTGTCCACAAACTTTGAGACTTAGAGAACTTTCGATGCTACCAAAAATCAACACTCCCTCTTAGCGAGGAAGATGCTCTAACAATATGCCTGCTGCATACTTTTCTGACCCTAAAGCATCCTTTGCGCTGCTGATATCTGACAACTTGTCCATCAACCAATGTGCTGCTACTGCTACTGTACTGCTACCCATGACACTGCCACTGCCATTGCTGCATCCGTACTACAACTCCCTCTCAAGTGCTGCTTCATCCGTTATTGAAATGGATTATCAATCATCCCCATCTTTTCCCTGAAGTGAACAAACTTTGTTCTCCCTAGGGCCTTGGTGAGAATGTCTACTACCTGATCTCCCGTGGGAATGTACTGCAACTGCACTGCTCCCGGTTGAACACAGTCTCTGATAAAATGACACCTGATGTCGATGTGCTTCGATTGATCATAAAAAACAGGATTCTCAGAGAGCTTGATGCAACTCTGATTATCACATAGAATACTGGTTACTTCCATCTTCCTTCTGAATAAATTCACGAGCAGTTTTCTAAGTCATATGGCCTCACACGAAGATGTGCTGGCTGGCATATATTTTGCTTCAGCTGTGCTTAGTGCTATGGACTTTTGCTTCTTACTGCACCAGGAGGTCATACCTGATCCAATGTTGAAGCAGTACCCTGTGGTACTTTTTCGATCTACCGAACTTTCTGCCCAATCTGCATCTGTGAATCCACCCAAAATGATGTTATTGCCTTTGGTGTATTTTAATCCATATCCGACTGTTCCTCGCACATATCAGAGAACGTGCTTGGCAGCTGCCTAGTGCGCCCTCTTTGGTTCTACCGTGAACTGACTGAGAGGACTAACAACGTAACAAATCTCTGGCCGGGTGTACAAGGTAGTGGGTGGCTCAATCATCTCTTCTTCCGCTGTCCTATCTGCTGCGAGCTATCTGGATTTTCTTCTCTTGAATAAATACTAGTACTCGTCACAGTGCTAGATCCTGATGGCTATCCATTTGCTGGATCTTCTCCTAGCTATCGCTGGACAAAAGGTTCATCCTCAGACTGTTTTTCAGTGGGCATTTCATGGGATTTTCTGAAGGCTTGATCCTCCCTGAATTTCACATCCCTCCTTACTACAACTTTCCTATTACCCGGAATGTAGATTCTGTATGCTTTGGATGTCTCGCTATATCCTATGAGATACCCTTTCTAGCAATCTGGTCTAGTTTGCTCTATTTCTCATTTGGAACATGGCAATACGCCACACTCCCAAAAATATTGAGGTGGCTTACCTCCGACTTCATCCCTGTGAAGACACTCTCGGGCGTTATCTTGCCCAATGCTCTGTGAGGGGTCCTGTTCTGGTTATATACAGTTGTGCTACATGCTTCTGCCCATAGAAATCTAGGCAGATCCTAGTCATACAACATTGCCTTTGCTGCCCCAACAATAGTCCTGTTCTTCCATTCTGCAACTCCATTTTGCTCGGGATTGTAATGAGCAGTCCATTCACTTCTGATGCCCTCCCTTGCGCAGAAATCTGTGAATTCCTTATCAGTATATTTGCCACCGTTATCTAGACGCAATACTTTGATTTTCTTCCTAGTCAGATTTTCTTCCAGAGCTTTAAATTCTCTGAACCGGTCAAAGACCTCATCCTTGGTCTTTAGGAAGTAAATCCAAGTTTTCTTGTAATTGTCATCTATGAAAGTGACAAAATATTCACTTCCACCAAGAGATCTATTGGACATTAGTCCGTAGATATCTGAGTGTATTAGTCCCAATACACTTTTTCCCTATTGTTGCCCCTGGAATACGCTGCCTTAGCGTATTTGCCTAGAATGCACCCTCTGCATACGTCATCATGTTTGGTACTAAGAAATAGAACTCCCGTAACTATTTCTCTGAGCATTCTCAGAGCTCCATTAGTCTGTGACATAGTTCATTCAGATCTGACTCGCCGCTTAGATTGCTGCCTACCAGTGCCATTGGAGACTCGAGCCGCAACTCGTATAGTTTGTTGCTTCGAGTCCCAATCTGAGCTTTCTTTTTTCAGCTAGGATGTATGACATAGAATTTTCTTCCGATAAAGTATACGTTGTATCCTTTGTCCTGCAATTGAGACACACAAAGTAAATTTATTTCCATACCTGGCACATGCAGCGCATTAGTGGCTCAGAGATTCTCTCCTGCTTCAGTTTGAAAAGCTACGGTTCCTTTTCCCACAGGGGTACACTTTGTCTTGTTTCCCATAGTAATTTGGAAGTCCAATCCTTTCTTCTTGATAGCTAGAGAAATGATCTCTTTCTCCAGTCATATGAGCTGAAGCCCCACTATCAATATACCAATCATCTGATGATGCAGTGCTTGATAAACAAGCACATTCTTTTTCCAGCCTAGAGGCCAACTCTGACAAAACTCGATCTTCCATCTTCTCCTTGCTTTTCCCTTCTTCGGCAATTTCTGCAAAAGGAATGCGTAAGCAATTTAGGAATACGATTTTCTGCCAAAGCAGCACCACAAGTTCCCTTTGGCGTGGACCCTCCTGCTTTCTTGCCTAAGCCAGCTCTGATACCATGTGAAAATTTCAACTTGAAATCCTACTGCATTATATCATATTATTTCTTCTACTTATCATTTAGAAATAAGTTATTTGCAGAAATCTCTTCAGTAAATATCGAAATAAATTCAAATGCAAACTTCACCATACAATTACTGAGCAAAACAATAAGGAAATGCTAGCACAAGAATGACACAGATATTTTGGACAATTGTCCTCGGAAAAACCCAATGCGGGAAAATCGATGCAATAGATGAAGGTTTCTATTATTCTTCAGCAAAATCTTCTTGTATAATTTACAATCTGTAGTAACGAAGAGAAATTCTCTATGATAACATTGGAGAAATTTCTCACAAATTTTCTGATGAGAAATGACCCCAGAAGGACTCTCCTAGGCCTCCCGCGTCACCCGTGTTGGCTTTGCGTGGGGACTGTGCAGTTCTGCGTCACCTCTGCGTTGTTCCCTTCCTGCCTCTGCGCTGTCCCTTCCTGCCACTACGTCACCTGCTCCTGTACCCCGGATTGATGCTGGACCCTCTCTGTCTCTCCTCCACCCGCATCTCTCCCTCTGGATCGATTTTCTCTTGCCGAAATTCAGCCACTGAGAAAATCTATTTTACTTGGGCAATTGAGTATCTGCACTGGTGTGTCTTCCAAATGACCCTCAAGCCTTCCTTTATAGTCTTCTCGTTGAGATATCAACGACCGAGATTAGATCTCTAATCAACGGCTAAAATCATAAGTTGACTTGATCCATGTTCTCTAGAAGATTCACACTTTGTTTTATTAATACCCTTTAATTATTTAATTTCCCTAAGTTTAGACTTAGGGTCTCCATTAAAATAATTAATTATTTTTAATAAAACATATTCCGAGTGGAATTTCAACAAACGATTTCTGGGTTCTTTGGAATACATGTGCCTAAGCCTCTCCACAAAGTTTAAGGCTTAGAGGACTTCCAATGCTACCAAAAATCAACATTGTGAAGTATCCACTTGTTGTCCATGGTTTGTAAGCTCTTTTACTCAATTACTCTAATGACTTCTTGTACTGGAAGGCTATGGGGCACATTGGATCTTATGCAAGATTGCAGATGGTGTCCATTTGGGTTTGGTCTCCCTATACGGGGTCCTAAACTTCCAAAGAGCTACATTGGCACATATAGGGTGTGTGTAGAGAGCCATGGGCCTCCACAGTAGTAAATAACACTCCATGGATCCCCAGAGATGTTCAGAGATTGCTAGAGATCCATTTTTTGGACGAGGAAGATGCATTTGGTACACTATGCCCAGCTTGCCCCACAGCTGCACCACACACTTGGAAGGTGTCCTAGGACTTGTACGACGACATGGAAGCATTTATTCCATCATCTGAGTCCTTACGAATGGTTTACAAGCATCTTTGACTCATATGGAGACCCATGAGGTCATTGGTGTGCCCCCACACCCATTGGGAGCACCACAGGTTTATTGCTTGGAGAACAAGGGGCCACCCCCTTGCCCATCACTTTTGAGGATTCTATTCATCATTATGGCACTTATAGACCTCATTAGGCCTCTTGGAGAGCCCTACGCCATGCGTAGATTATTCTTTGACTTCTTGAGAGGATTATTATTTCATTTGTGAGCTAGTTTGGTGGGCTTGTTACCAAAAGTCAGTTAATTTGCACATTATTTTATGTTTAGGGGCTAATGTAGGTCCGTTAGTTAATTCGAACTCCTAATTGGTGTATAAATAGTAGTTGGATGGATTCATTTGTATCATCACTTAGATTTGGATCATTCTGTCATTAGACAACTTCGCACTTTTTCCTTGGTGGATATTTTTGGATAATGGATGAATTTTGATGTATGGATTGAGTTTTTCTATTCTTGGAGCTTCTTATATTGCAAATGTGATGCTAGTTGGATATATTCTCTTACATGTAAGTGGAATTTTAATTCTATTTTATTTCATTTTGCTACATACATTGGTTATGAAATTTTTGCTATTTTAGAGCTAATTGCTGCATGCATTTACGACATCAATGTGGAATTATGTTTATATTTAGCTTATCTCTATGTATGGGCCATGTATGATGAATGAATTTTCCTAGAGATCGAGTTATCTCAATAAGCCTCTTCCACTTGCAATGAAGTATAAATGCTTTTAAGGTCATGTTTCTTCTCTTACCCTTTAACATTGGATGAACTTGACTTTGAGGGCCTCCTTGAACAAGAAACAACGTCCATCTTCACAATTCTCCTAGACTCCATATCCCCAAGAGGAATTAGGCACTGATCCATCAAAAGGTAGTCATTTAAACCATATTTTTCACTTTTTTCTTCCCTCATCTAGGTCTAGCTAGATTGGGTCACCTAGGGCATCAATTTCCCAGGAAACTAGCCCTAGAAAAATTTTGATCTCCTAAGGTCTACTGCGTTGGTGTGTCCTCAAGGTCTCCTCCGAATTTGAAGATATTTCGACTGTGGATTGCGAGATACCTCAAGCTCTAGGTCTAAGATCAATTTTTTCCCTTGTGTTCCCAAGGCTAGTACCTCATAGGATCAATTTGACATCTTTAGGTGAAAATTCTTGTTTGATCCTTTCCCCTTGCCTTGGTTAGGTTAAGAATATCATCGGTTGCTAAATTCCATCCCCTTAACCTAGGTTGGGTCCACTTGGGCCCGTGTGGTCCCATTTTTTGTCAAAGACATTTCATCAAGGGCAACTTAGGAATCCAAGTTCTATAAGGATTTTAGGGATTGGGAACCTCCTTTTCAAGTCATATTCCTTTAACCTAACCCTCAAATCCTCACATCATTTCCCTTGAAAGTCTCGTACCTTGCTTAAAGAGAAAGCAAGCTCCATTCTTAATCCCATCCTAGGGAGAGGGTCTTTAAGGCACTTCACATCTATTTGTTGATCCATCCTTTATAACTGACTTCCTAATTATTGGGTCCCCTCCCATCAGTGAAAGTCCGTAAAGATCAAGGAGTCTTAGCTATGGTGACAGTGGGCTAAGTCTCCATCGTTGCCCTTAACCTAGCAGTTGCCCTCTTAGGAGTCCCTTTTAGGTGCTTTGCTGGTTTGAGTGGCAACAGGTACTACAAAGATAAAAGTATAATTGTAAGTGTTTATGGAGTGTTAATTTATCACACCTTGATGTTAACACATTCATGATGAGTATAGAGGTTATAGTACCACATTTAAATATCAAACTTGTGCAAATGAGAACATGATCATTACTAAAGAAAGAACAATGCATTTGTCAACGGAGGCATTAGGCTGGGAAAAGCTGGTATGCCATGGCTAAGGCATCTGATAATGAAGGCTCTGTGACTGAGAACAAGGAGAATGTTTGTATTTGATTGGCATGTGCAAGGGATCTCATGCAGGTTGCAGCATGCCACATTGACTGATTGGGTGGCTTTGACACTGTTACCTTGAAAGGGGGAACAACCCCCTTCAGTTGGAGAGGAACCAACCTAAAGAGCAAGGAAGTGCTACCGTGGTAGCAGTGGGTAACCTTGCATAGTTACACAGACTAACACCTTGTGCTTGGGACTTTCACACATTAGGGGTGCTAATTTTGTTGTAACACACGAAACTCGAAAACTTGCCTGTGTTCTTATATCTTCAAGGCATATATATCCTTTCCTCACAACAGATCCTTGCATTCGTTTAGAATTAGATATTGTGTTAGAAGGAAACAAAGAGCTTCCTCTTATCTGCCTTTTGTTTCACATTTGTCCTGTTTTAGAGAAATTGCTTGATGTTCATCCCTTGGCAGACGTTATTAGAATTTTATATCATTCAAACTGGTCAAACTTCCAAAATCATTATTCTTTTGGACTGTGGCTCATCAAAACTGCTGAAAGTAAATATCTCAATGAGAAATTTGCATTGCTCGAATAAGGCATGGCCTTATTTCTAATCAAGTTATCATATTCCGAGTCCTTTCTTATATTCTTAAATATAACATACATGGGAGTCTATCCAAACAAATGGTTTAGAGGAAATGCTCACAAGTTGGTTAGCAAATTCTCTTGTTATAATCTGTTAGAATTTTTCTCCAGAGTAGTTTAATTTCATGTCATTCTTTTTACGTGATTTCATCCTTAGAACCTATATTATAAAAGCACTAATACTGTAGCAGTTCCTTTCTGCAATATAACCATTGAGAAATCAAAATTGTTGCATGGAAGAAGTTGACTTTGTAGGCTCTCTGCACATGATGTACTACATATTGTATATTTCAAAGTTCCTATTAGTGAACTGTTTTATTGTTTTTCAGAATTGCCTCAGTTAAGGTGCCTTGATCTCGAGAATGTCTATATGATAACAGATGCATGGGCCTCCTACTTCATTCCAGGTTTCTATTTAGCTTTAAGCTGTACATTTTTCTGCCATGAAAAGTCCAACTTTTGTGATTCATAATTAGGTATGCTAATTTGAAAATCTAGATTGGATAGATTTTTTGAATATTGCAACTGCATAGTGAAAATGAGATAATATGTAGTACTAATGGAGCAGGTATGAGAAATCTTCGAGCTTTGAACATGAGCGGGACAGGTATTTCAGACACATTTCTGGAGGCTTTAACATATGGTGGCAGGCTGCAGTATTGGGCTGCAGAACAGAACTTCACCACAGATTCTGGTAAAATTTAAATCATAATTCCTTTATTTGCATGTCAGGTTCAGTCCATAGCAAAACATACAAACTTTAATGTGAAAGCAGGAAGCACGGAAGGAACATTTATTGCATACTAATTGTATGATCATGATTCATATCTTTTAAGAGGAAGCACAATTACACTTACTATTATACTTTCCTTAGGTATCATCATAATCATACGTATGTAATGAAGTGTATAATGATCTATAGAAGTAACACTTATGTTGAGATTTACGAGTGCAAAACTTGGTCAATGAAACAACATGAGATAAACTCCGAAGTGCCCTATTATCCACCAAAATGTTAGTTTTTGTAGCATCGGATGGTGTTTTAGTCTCGAAACTTTGTAAAGAGGCTAAGACACAGGAGTTCTTCAAAACCCAGAAATCATTTATGGCAATTCCACCTAGAGATAGCTCAATTAAATTATTTGACCATCATTTAAATTTTTTATAAGTCTAACTTAGGAAAAATGCTTAATTAATAGTAATCAATTGAGAAAGGTGAAAATTCTCTAGAAACTCACATGGATCGACTTGGAGATGATCTCGACCATCAATTAAGTTTTAATTTTGGCCGTTGAAGTCCCAACTAGAGATTATAAGAAGAGTTCAATGGTTAGATGGAGAACACACCAATGCAAATGCTCAGTTGCCTAGGTGGTTCGAATTCCCAGATGCAGGAGTGATTTAGCAGTGGAGGTCGAGCCAGTAGGTGAGTAGCAGGTGGTAGGAGAGGTTAGCAGTATCCAGAGGAAGTTTTCTTGTTCCAGAGAATCAACTATAGGAGGGTTGAGTTTCCTTAGTGGGGTTGCGCAAAAGCTTTAGAGGCAGAGTTCGATTTGGCCAGACAGAGGATCGATTCAATTGCTGGAGGCCGGGAAAATTTCCGGAGGGGCTAGCGAGTCATTCTTAGAGGCTAAGTTGAGTAAATGACTTGATCAAAGGCAACTTTCAGGCAGAGCGTTTGAGGGTCTGCGCAAGGGTGACGCAGAGCCCAGTTTGTGCCAGTTTTGGAGTTGGATTAGTGTCGGGTGAGACAAAATTTGTCTCACTAATTTTTGTGGCTAGTTTATCTTGTAGAGGATCGCTAATTTGCGGCGTCCAGATTGTGCTCATATTTTCTATTGCATAATAATAAAAACCCTTAGCTACGACACCGATTTTCCCACATTGGGTTTTTTCGAGGACATTTTGTTAGTTTTTGTCGCATCGGATGTGTTCTAGCCACGAGATTTGGCAGATAGGCTAGAATACATGTATTCTCCAATACCCAAAAAATGTTTCTGGAAATTCCAGCTAGAGATGACTTAATTAAATTAATTAGTCAGTTTTTAATATTTCCTAAGTTTAAACTTAGGAAACATGATTAATTAAGTCATGGTGAGAATGTTCTAGAAAAGTGCATGGATCGATTTCTAGTTAATCCTAGCCATCGATTAAGATTTAATCGTGGCCATTGAAGTCTCAATAGAGGATTATAAGAAGAAGTCGATGGAGCTTGGAGAAGACATACCAAATCAGTTGAGCATTCGATTTTGCTGAGTAATCGATTTCCTGAGTAGCAGCTGTGTGTTGCCGGAAGTGATTCAGTGAGATCGAAGCAGTGAGAGAGGGGCAGAGACAGTGAAGCTGGAGGAGGCATTCCAGATCTGATGAGTACATTTGCAAAGAGGCAGAGAGTGCCACAGTGAGGCAATGCAATGCCCTCTAGAGGAAAATTCCGTTTTGCTAGGCAGAAGGCGAGATTCAGTTCCAGAAGTTGGGCAGTGGTTCTAGAGGATGGGAGAATCAGTTTCCCAAATAACAGCTGACGAGACAGTGATAGTTGACTAAGTTCCGAGCTGGAGGGATGCAGTGACCGCGTAGAGTGACGTAGAGACTGCGTAAAGGCAGTTGGGATGACTCTATTTCGAGCTGAGGTCAGTGTCGGATAGCCTGTGAAGTGAGGAATTTTCCTTACTAGATATTTTTGCCAGTTTTTCTCTATTTGGATTGCTAGTTTGGGCATCCATAGTTTGTACTCAGATTTCACTACTGAATAATAATAAAACACTCAGCTGCTGCACCGGTTTTCTCAAGTTCGGTTTTTCCGGGGACATTGGTAAAAAAATAACGATGTTATTTTGTGTGTGCGCATATATTTATTCCACAGTGTATTTGTGTAGGTTGCAGTGTGATTGATTTAGTGTTTGTTGTAGAAAACTGCAAACAAATTGTTAAGAATTAATTTAATAATTAGGAGAATTATTTGCAGTTGTGGCAATAGGATTCAGGGTAAGCTGAATTTTCACATGGTATCAGAGGGAAGATTGTAAGCTGGAGAGCTCAGTAGCAAAAGGGAAGCGGAATTTCGTAGCTCTGCGTAAGAAAAAGTTCGATGCCCTCAGAGGCAACGTAGTCCTTTGGTCAGGAGGGTCAATTTCTTGAGGAAAAATCGATTTATCTAAGAGAGCGACAAAGAAGTCGGATTTCTCTAGTTCGAGGATTACTAGAGGCAGAGGGAGAAACCAATGTTTTCCTTGCAGAGAAAATCTCTAGCTGGACGCAATATTTTGTAGCAGTTACTAGTGAAAAATAGCGTCAGGAGGAAGAAAGAGCACACACTGAGGGAAAATTTTCCTTAGTAAACTTCTAGTTCAGAAGTTTGATTTCTCATTGCAGATCAACAGTTGTTGTAAGTAGATTTACTCAATTCAGCAGGGAGTGCGCGGAGCCCAGCAACAACTAAGTAGAAGAGAAGAGGACGTTTTCGACTTATTTTGTTGAGATGGCAAAACCGGGCTGCGAGATCAAGATCGGTTGGACGTAGCATCCAACTATGTGATCTAGAAGGCAAGTATTTCCTTCCTTCTAGATGAATACGATCTCAAAGCATACATTGATAACGTGGTGGCTGTCCCCACGGATCTAGATCAACTGAAGGCGTACAAGGAGATGGCGAAGGCGAAGAGGTTGATTTTCGATGGGGTTCAAGATCACGTGGTTTCTCACGTAGTAGGGCTGGGAACGACCAAGGAGATGTGGGATTCCCTTTCCACTCTATATTAGGGATCTTCCGAGCAATGGAAGATGTACCTTGAAGAAAATGAGATGTACCTGTATGCAGAAGGGGGAGCGCATAGACCCCTTCCTCATCAGGATTCAGGAGATCCGAGATTTATTGGTAGCTGTAGGGTCAACGCCCCAACCTACAGAAATGGTGCGAATAGATCTCAACTCTGTTTCTCAGGAGTGGCAAGTGTTTGTTCAAATTATTTTGGGCAGAGAAACATTGACAAGATGGGATAGAATGTGGGCAGATTTGCAGCAGGAGGAGTTGAGGCAAGATCTGGTGAAAAGCACCATCAATGGCAGCAACAGTAGCAGTGGGTTGAAAGAGGTGAAGGAAGAGGAGAATGTGGCCCTCGCATCAAAGGGGTAGGGAGAGCAACGTAGGAAGAAGAAGGACCTGTTGAAGGTCAAGTGCTTCAGGTGTGGCGAGGTAGGCCACTACAACACTCAGTGTCCTCTCAGGAAGAAGGAAAAGGAGGAGAAGCAGGACCAATAGGAAGCTTCAACGGAGATCGATAGGCTGTCCTTGAGGCTGGAGGAAGACTTTGCCATGATAGCAGACATCCTTCCAGGAGTGAGGTGGGGTGACTTGGTTTTGTAGCCCCAGAGGGCTACAAGATGGGCAGGATTCTTGAGGAAGTCCACCTCTAGAATCAATAGCTTGCTATGAGAGCCCATAGTACGCAGCAGCAGGATGGACCAGTGGCAGTTGATACAGTCAAATGCCAGAGTGACAAATGGAGTAGCTAGTAGTGGTTAGATGTTGGGCTACGCAGTGCAAAGTTGGCAGCAGTGCAGTTGGCACATTGCAGAGTCAGCAACGACGCAAAGGATTCAGTGACAGTGCAGAGACTAGTAGCAGGCAGGACTCGAGTGACAGATGCATCTTACTGAACACAAATGGTTCAATATTTTGGATAATTCTCAGTTGCAACAACAGTAGATGAGAGGGAGTTGCAGATGTTGTAGTAGCAGCAGCAACATAGTTGCAGTGCAGATGCAGTGTTGGCAACAGTTCAGCAAGGTCAGTAGTAGCACAGATGCAACGCATATCAGAGTTGCACAGTAGTTGTTGGGCAGCGGTAGCCAGACATCAACAACTTGACAAGAGATGGTGCAGAGGCGGTGTATTGTAGCAGCAGTTGCAGTACTAGAACACTTTCCTCGCTAAGAGGGAGTGTTCGTTTTTGTAGCATGAGATGTGTTCTAGCCATGAGATTTGGCAGAGGCTAGAATACATGTATTCTCCAATACCCAGAAATTGTTTCTGGAAATTCCACCTAGAGACGACTTAATTAAATTAATTACTCAGTTTTTAATATATCCTAAGTCTAAACTTAGGAAATATGATTAATTAAAAGGAATTAATTAAGTCATGGTGAGAATGTTCTAGAAAAGTGCATGGATCGATTTCTAGTTAATCCTAGCCGTCGATTAAGATTTAATTGTGTTCATTGAAGTCTCAACAAAGGATTATAAGAAGTCATTGATGGGGCTTGGAGAAGACACAAAAAATCAATTGAGCCTTCGATTTTGCTGAGAAATTGATTTCCAGAGTAGCAGTTGTGTGTTGCCGGAAGTGATTCAGTGAGATCAAAGAAGTGAGAGAGGGGCAGAGATAGTGAAGCCGAAGGTGGCATTCCAGACCGTGCGAGTACATTTTCATAGAGGCAGAGAGTGCCACAGTGAAGTAGCGTAGTGCCCTCTAGAGGCAAGTTCTGTTTTGCTATGGAGAAGGCAAGATTCAGTGCCAGAAGCTGGGCAGAGGTTCCAGAGGCTGGGAGAATCAGTTTCCCATACAACAACTGACGAGACAGTGATAGGTGACGTAGTTTCGAGTTGGAGGGATGCAGTGACTAAGTAGAGTGACGCAGAGACTGCGCAAAGGCAGTTGAGATGACTCAATTTCGAGCTGAGGTCAGTGTTGGATAGCCTGTGGAATGAGGAATTTTCCTCACTAGATATTTTTGCTAGTTTTTCTCTGTTTGGATTGCTAGTTTGGGCATCCATAGTTTGTAATTGTTGATTTTTTGGGTAGCATCAGATGTGGTCTAGCTCTGAAACTTTTTGGAGGGGCTAGAACACATGAGATCTCCAAGACGTAGAAATCGTTTGGAGAAATTCCACCCGAAGCTTAAGTTATTCAAATAATTAATTATTTTAATGGAGACCCTAAGTTTAACATAGGGAAATTAAATAATTAAAGTGAATTAATTTAAACATGTGGGTGAGAATGTTCTAAGTGAGTGTAATATCCCAAATGAGATATTTTACCAATTTTGCAGAAATTTTACTAACCCAACATTTTATCATAAAATTATTGAATTAATTAACAGAAGATTGCCATGTAAAATAAAAACACATAGAACACTGCAATCCATTAACACATTGAACAGGAAGAATCTCAACTTTTTATTATAAATGGAAAACCAGGGTTACATGCATATCTGACCCAAAATAGCTGAGATGGAAAACTGGCCTCCAATATAATCTGCTTTACTGCAGTGGCCTCCAAAACTGAACAGCTGCACTCTCCCTCCAACAACAGCTGCCACTGAATCAACTGAAGACAATGAAGCACCAATTGAGGATCTGAATGATCCCGACTCCAATATCCCTGAAGCGTTGTGAAACTCTTGAATGAAGTCTCCTCAAAGAGAGTTGGGTTTCTGTCCAACACTCGACAACATATCTGAGGGTTTTCGTCCTGGGGCTACCAATGGAGAAGAGAATCGGGTTCTCAACCTCACATACAAGAAAATATATCAAATCCAAGATATTCCACAATGGCCTCCTCCTCTTCTTTTATAGATCTCATGGACCCCTCTATAGCCTTCTATTTTATTATTATTTTAATCATGGAGCACTTTTCCCTCTTATTTTCCAATTAAAATATATTCCTTTTTAATGCGGGAAAGAGTAAATCGGCTACCATGTCTCCTCAGGTCACTAAAACTCATGTCCAACCATCCCATCATGTAGGTATTCTTGTCCCGGTTCCAACAAGCTATTACACTAAGGTGTTCTATCACGTATTCCTCCCGAAATGCCACCTTGAGCGCAATTAATTGAGTTAAGCCCAAAAATAACTCAGTTTTCCGAAAGTTGTCGAAATGCACTGGAATGAAAGGAAAACTGTGCGGATGATGGAATATATCAAGCGAATGCCACCGGTCCTCAAAACTCCTCCAAAAAGCCCTTGGACCCACTGATGACACCAATCTGTACTTGTGACCCGTCTGCTCCCAACTCTAGAAGTCCATCCTAATCCCTGTCGTAGGTGACACCAAAAAAAGGAATATTACAGACCTTCCGCCCCAAGATTGCTTGCCCTCAAGCAATCCAAATATGTGGGCCACCCTGTTGGCCCGATGCAACTGAGACCCAATCCCCGAATCATATACAAACCCCTGGGTGTTGCTATGCTCTTGTGTCAAGTCACCCGGGATAGACCCCTCGATGTCGAGATCCCAAACTGACCTCTCACTGCACCTATCATCAACCAATCCTCCCGGATCCCAACGCCACCATGGCCAATCATTACCCAAGTCCCCTGGTTCGTACTGCGCATTACCTCTGGCTATAGTTGCTGCCCCATGAAGCGAAGACCGCCAACAAGCATTAATGCTCCATGGCTCCTGCTGTGCTGTAGCTCTAACTGTATAAGCTGCCCCACCAACTGCATACCAACTCATCACCTCTCTCCAATCCAACCCCTGACTCAATCCAATGCTAACCCTGCTTTCTCGAAGTCGGGATGGAATACTGAAAAGTTGTCGACCCGTGCCCCACTGCCAACTGGAAGTTGCAACATCTGTCATGTCTAAGGGTCCCTGCTCTATTATGCTCCCTACGAAGAAGATCATGCCATCAATAGGGTACCAACTCATGATCTCTCGCCAATCTATCCCAGAAGAAGAATCCAATGTAGTGACATCTGCATACGAAACATGTTTGGAGTGTTGTCGCCAGCCCATACTCAACTCATGCTGCTCTGTTTCGCCTGTCAACAAGAACTGCCTGAAAAAGAAGGCCCCTCTCTCTATAATAGGCCAAGGTGGGCAAGATATGCTACAAGTCCCATCGATGTACTCCTGGAGAGTGCTGCTCCGTGAAAGTACTACAACCCTGCTAACTGTATGTGCATCTACCGGCACCTCATCAATGGGTCGGCCCAAAGATGGATTCACCACCATCTCCAATAGCTCCTCCCTCTCTTGATCAGTAATGTCATACTCATGCTGTCTACTAGCCTCCAACAGAATTACCTGTTGAGATTTTGAGGTAGCATCGGGTGTGCTCTAGCCCTGAAATTTTGTGAAGGGGCTAAGACACACAAGACCTCCAAAACCCAGAAAGCGTTTGGAGAAATTTCATCTGGTGTGTGAGATATTAAAATAATTATTTTTTTTAATGGGAACCATAAGTCTAACTTAGGGAATTAGAAACATTAAAGTGAATTAATTAAACACATGTGATGAAATGTTCTAAGTGACGCGGATCAAGCAGTCTTTTAATCTAAGCCATCGATAAGAGATTAAATCACGGTCGTTGATGTGTCAACGAGAAAAGTATAAAGGAAGGGCTTGGGGTCAGTTGGAGACACACACACAGAGTCTAAGAGATCAAATTCTTCTGACGTAGCAGTGCTCGGACGAAGATCAGATCTGAGTGACTCAGAGTTGTAGCGAGGGGCAGATGCAGTGATTGGTTAGGAGGGCCAAGAGTACAGTGCAGAGCAAGGGCAGCGGAGATGCAGTGGAGGCAGCGCAACCATCAGAAGGAGTTACGTAGTCCCTCAGGACGGTGACGTAGGCCCACGCAGAGGCAGCGCAACATCTCCAAGAGAAAAGTCCGAAATTCATCGGAAGAAAGGTTTCTAGGCCAAGAGGGTTGAAACCGAGATCCGGGAGAGGCAGATTCACGCGGAGCTAGGGTGACGCAGTTCTTCAACGAGGCTATGCAGGCTTACGCAGTTGCTGTGCAGTGCCAGCCGGGGTTTCACCAGTTGCTCATCCGGATCAGCCGGGACTTGCGAGAGTGAGGTATATCTCACATTTTCTCTGATTGTCGAGGTTTTCTCTGTTGGGTTTGCCGAGTTTATGGCACCCTAGATGTACTCAGAAACTGCTGCTTAATAATAATAAACCCTCATATCTGCTGCACCGATTTTCCCACATTGGGTTTTTCCGGGGACATTTGTCCGAAAAATATGTCACTTTGTCATGTGAGCGTGTTATTCAGTAAATGATCTGTATGTGTAGGCTGTTAATTGTATTTACTTCGATGTTAATTCTGAATATTCAAATTAATAACTTGTATGTTTAATCAAGTGGTAGAAGTAAATATAGATTTAAGAGTAGGATTTCTTAGTTAAGAGATTTTCACATGGTATTAGAGCATTGAATATCAAGCTGAATCTCTAGCAAAGTCGGTTGAAGAAACTTTTACTGCAGAAAGCAGTAGAGATTCGGAAAGGGCAATGCAACATTAGGAGGACGCAGTCCCAGCAGAGGCTACGTAGGGGCTGATGCAGTCCCATCTGGGTGACGCAGAGACAACGCAGTGCCTTCCCGAGGGATGCAGGAGCAGCCTGCGCTGCGCAGAGGCTGCGCTGATCTAGTCTGTTCACGCAGAGGCCAGCTAGAGGGATGCAGTCTAGTTTTTTTTTTCTGTTGCTGTGAAGTATTGCCGAGATCTGGAAGCAAGGCTTCAGATATTCAATAGTTGCTGGTGTGGTGGAGATTCTGATGGCGCAGAATCGTGCCTAACTAAGATTGACAAAGAGCGGGAGGAGGACAGTTACTCAGCAGATCTGCGCCAAACAAATCTGAGATTCGATCAGGAGGGTGATCGTAGAGAACTGTTCAATTGTTTATGACTGAAGATTTCCAGGAGGGAAATAAGTTGTCGGAGGGAGCAACTACTATAGATGGTTTCTAATCGCCAAAAAACCCAGATCCAACATTTTTGTTGGGTATTGCAACAAAAAGAAGGAGAAGAGTATCCGTTTTGATAGATTTGATCTAGATGGCTTCTCATGGACTGAGAGATCAGGACAGGTTGGACGACATGTCCAACTTCGTCATTTGGACGGCCAGGATCCTGACAGTCTTGGATGAGTACGACATCAAGGACTATGCAGAGAATGTCCTAGTTGTGCCTGCCGATCCAGATCCTCTGAAGAAATTCAAGGAAAATCAAGCGCGTCCTAAGCCTTTGATTATGGATGGAATCAAAGATCACGTCGTGCCACATATTGCTGGGAAGAACACAACAAATGAGATGTGGACTGCTTTGGAGACGATGTATCAGGGAGGCTATGTGCAAAGAAAAATGTTTCTAGAGAATCAGATGCGGTTATTCCAGATGTAGAAGGGTGAAGAGATAGATCCTTTCCTCTTTAGATTCCAGACTATCCGGGATCAACTAATTGCCATGGGTGCGACTCCAGATGAAGGGCTCTTGGTAAGGACTGCCTTGAATGCAGTCACCGAGGAATGGGAAACGTTTGTCCAAAGCATATTGGGCAGGGCAGCATTACCATCCTGGGCAAAAATGTGGGCAATCCTTCTTCAGGAGGAAATTAGGAGATTTACCAAGAGGCAAAGTAGCGACAGTGGAACAGTCAAGGTGAAGAAAGAAGAGAAAGATGATGCAGCCCGTGCATCAAAGGAATGTAGGCAACAAGGGAAGAAAAAGAGGGACCTATCCAAGGTCCGTTGCTTTAATTGTGGCGAACTTGGACACTTCGCCAACACTTGTCCTAAGAAGAAAGACAAAGGATCTTCTGAATCCAAGGCAGCAACAACAAAGGACGATGGGAGTGATGATGATGTTGCCATGAGTGCTCATGAGCCATGGAAGTGGGGCGACATGGATCTGTAGAGCAGCTATAGATGGATGACAGGATCCTTGAGTAGCCCAACTCTTGGATCACATACCAGCTACGGGAGCCTTAAGACGGTAGTGGGACAAGTGGAGCAGTGGGTGTAGGAGATCACGGTGAAGTGGAGGGCAGAGCTGGGATGCTGTAGATGAGAGTAGCGTAGTGCAGAGGCAACATCAACATAGAAGCAACAGCTCAGAGGGGCTAATGAGACTTCAACAACGCAGAGGAGGCAGTGCTTACACAGTGCAGAGCTGTAGTAGCGCAGTGGCTTCAGGAGGACACCGTAGAGCAGCAACCAAGGGAGCTTCAGTGATGAGATGCAGCCTACCTGATTTGTTTGTCAACGTTTGGGCAGGGGTCCTGTTGACCACTGGAGTGGCACCTGATGATAATGAGAAGACTCCATGCCCAAGGATGAACCAGAAGACATTTGTACCATCATATATTATCAGATATCATCAGTTCAACAGAGTTTTGAACTCTAATTCTATTTCTCATCATCTTCTCTTGTACCTAGATTCCACGCCCTACGAGGAATTGTAATAAATGATGCTAGTAATAATGAATTTGAGTCAGTATTGAGTCTGTAACAGGCCTAGGATGTTGGGAACTGATCAACAAGCTTGTACACCTTGGAGTGTTTTTTTTTACTTGGTTAATTATTCCTTCTTTTTAGCGGCGAATAATTTTCTAGGTTTTTTCATTTATTGCGTTGCCCCAAAGCCAGGGTGACGACTTGAAGGTTGAGCCTCTAACGCATCTTAGTGTCTAGAATCAATGTATATTACCATACTAGATCACACACAAATTTTCGTGGAATTTGGTTAGGTCTAGGTAGTGATTTTTTAATTTTTTAGATTTCCCGCAGGTCGAAAATTGCAAAAAAAATTGTAATTGGATTGTAATAAGTGTTTTCTAGAGAAGTTGTATGGGGTATGAGTAATCAAAATTACACCTCTCACCCTCAACTTTCTACTATGACACACTTTGAGGGGTTAATAATGAGTTTTGGACCCTCAAAACCCACCTTTCCTAAGTTTGGTGGAAATTGTGGCATTTAATTAGGTTAGAATTAAATAAAATAGAGAGAAATAAATGATTCCATGTGACAAAATGACGTGGAAATGACTTGGAAATTATTCTAAGTCAAAGAGTTGAGTCAACGTACATGTGGAGGATGACTGAGCACATTGCATTATTAATTCATCATTTATTTATTTAAAATCTAATTTTTCAGAGATAAAGCGACAATTACACACAGGGAAAATCGAATTTATTAAAGGCAGTTGAACATAAAAGGAATATTCTACAGGATCAATTGACTGAAGACCAAGTGGGGACCTCTTCTCACGAGCTATCTGGAGTGCGACACTCAACACTTCACTCAGAGGATTTACGCTATTCCTTGAGCCTAGACTGCGCAGTCACTCAGAGGAAACACACATTTCTCAGGGACCTACACAGAAGATCACTGGGGTCATCTAAAAGTACAGTTTTAGTTGGTTTGAGTTTGCAGTGGTGGACTTGGTGTAGCACGGGACTTCGTTTGGCTTATGGATGAGTTCACTGGATCATATGGGAATTCGATTTCCCTTGGTGTGCACAAAGAAATTCGATTTTGCTCTGGATGTCTCAGTCTTCTCCATATGGAACTTGGCTTACCTTTACTTGGGATTTGCTCCAAGTTCACTTCTCACATGCATTTGTCCTTGGGAATTGCTGCCGAATCTCTATATAACAAAGCCGTGGGCTATTGAATTGTATCATGTTATGAGCTATTAGGCTTGAGGAAACTATGCCATTTTTGCATATCAATAAAATCAAGATGTTGGGGCTATTTAGCGGATGTTCTCTTGGCATTATGAGGTGATTTCTTTCCATACTATTGCTATTGTGTTTGAATTCGTTTACATGTTTGATCAGTATTAGTTTATATTTGTCATCTAGCCTGGATTGATACATGCAAGCTATCTTGCATGCATTATTGATTTAGAGTAGTATTCTAGAGATAAGCTTACCAAGTCATTTTCGGAGGAATGTTTGGTTTATCTTATTCATTATGATGCTCTAGTCCTTTTAAGTTTTGCAGACCGATATTTGTTCAAGTGTGTAGGGAAGATCTATTTGTATTGTGTGCAGGAAGTCCATCCGGGCGTGGGAGAAGTCTCACATAGACCAACTCACTCCTAGATTCAAAGCGATCCAAGACTCAGCTATTTTCAACCCCAAGCCTTTCATTAAAGGAAGACCAAGAAGGAGTTTTTCTCGTTCTATAGCTACTTGATCATCTACTTCAAATTTTAAAATCTAAAAATTTCCCTTTGTAGAGTGTTTTAAAGTCATATTTGCTACTTCAAGAACATTTTCTAGACTAGGCAAGAATGGGGGTTCGCTCCCATTTCTTGGGCTACTGTCTTTGTATATTAATTTCTACTTTAGATCTTGTTTATTTCGATTTAACGTTTGATTTTCTTTCGTAGCCCATAAGCTTGAGCGTGAACAACAAGGAGCTTGAGGAAAATATGGCGAAAAACTATTGATTCTCCTTGCATGCAAAGCCTTCCATTACCTCAAAATCGAATTTTAGGGAGGCCGTGAGCACCTTTAGGACAACAGCAACATGATCTTTGCCGTGGGCCTTGGAGCCTTGTAAAATTTATGTTTTGAAGGTTTTCCCCATGAGTTTCTATTGTCATCTTTAAGGAGGAGATCTAGCTTTTTCAAGCTCTATCTTTCTAATAGGACCTCCTTTTGGGCAACCTTCTTAGAAGCTCTTTTTCTCATTTGTAATCGCTAATAAAATAACCTTTTTGCTTGAGAGAGTTTGGGATATTTTTCCCATGGTATCGCTCTTCCTTGGTTGAAGAGAAAGAAACTTCTTGGGTGGATTGACTCATTTTCTGATTTTCATTTTATGCATGCTAAAGAATTAACAACTAGTGCACTCTACATCCATCTCAGTAAATTTTGGGTCTAATTAAACTTACATGCATGAGCTCCAAAGGCTACAAACTTGAGCAAATCTCTTTTCATGTGTGTGAGCGATTCACATGGTTGGCAAGTTTCAATTAAGTTAATGTTTATGCTTCACTATTTAGTCCATGCATGTTGAGGAACCATTGAAGCATTTTTTAATGAGAACTTATTTCATTCCACTTGCCATTTAATGCTACAACACACATAAGTCTATTTTTCTCTCAAAGTTTGGTTCATAATTGCAAGTAAGCACTATTTCATCTCTTGTGGAACATTGCATGTATCATTTAATTGAGATTAATCAACATCAATTTCATACAAACACTCATTAAAACTTTACCTTCAACATAAGTTGGTTGTATAGACCTCTAGGGACCCTCTACTCCCTTATTGACTTCTCACTGTGAGATCCACATAATTTGGGCGAGGGTGAGGTCTGGTGATTGAAGAGTTGATTTGAAATATCTGTTGTAGAGATAGTTTAATTAAAATTAACCAAGAGCACTCTTCATCACATTTCTTTTTACTTGTCTTTTGATGGTTATTGATCTCATGCAAGTATTGTGATGCTTACTTTCTATATTCGCAAAGTTTAATTTCATATTTAGCATCTAATTTTTAGTTGTTTCTAACTATGACAAGATATGCTTTAATGTTGTGATTTGGTTATCCCATAATCATTGATATTTTGCAAATATCTTGTGCTAACATCTTTTGTTTCCATTTTAGGATTATTGTGTTCTGATTTCTTTTGAGCATTATTTTTACTTTTGAGCACGTTATTTGTAAAGACACTGGTCATTATTATTTCAAAGTTGATCATAAATGCTCATGAATCTTTAAAAAGTAAATTCAGTTTCACTCTAACAAATCTCCTAGAAAACTCACATCTTTAAATTAATTTTTCTTTGGGACCACCCCCCATAGCTAACCTAGTAGATAGCTTAAACGGAGAGAGTCGAGAATAGGTGATAGCCCCTTCTGTGAATTCCTTGCCACCAACCACACCTTGTGGAGTTAAAGGCTTTTCTCACTAACTAGTAGGTAGGTGTAGGCGGCAAGGCAACAACAGATCCTTTAGTTGCTTATTTCTCAGCAGTTGAGTTGCAGTGCAACAGTTAGCAGTGGCAGTGCTATGGGCAGCATGATGCAGCAAATTGAGAGGGAGCTGCAGTATAGATGTCGCTGTGTCAGTGGCAGTGACATGGGCAACAATACAAAAAGAAGCAGCGCAGTGGATGGAGGGCAGCAGGCCAAGCATCAACAGCGTAGAGACCGATGCCGAGATCTTGTGATACATGGTGTGGATGTATTGCTAGAGCACACTCTGTGCTAAGAGCGAGTGTTGAGATTTTGAGGTAGCATCGGGTGTGCTCTAGCCCTGAAATTTTGTGGAGGAGCTAAGACACACAAGACCTCGAAAACCCAGAAAGCGTTTGTAGAAATTTCATCTAGTGTGTGAGATATTAAAATAATTAATTTTTTTAATGAGGACCCTAAGTCTAACTTAGTGAATTAGAAAAATTAAAGTGAATTAATTAAAAACATGTGATGAAATGTTCTAAGTGACGCGGATCAAGTAGTCTTTTAATCTAAGCCGTTGATAAGAGATTAAATCATGGTTGTTGATGTGTCAACGAGAAAAGTATAAAGGAAAGGCTTGGGGTCAGTTGGAGACACACACACAGAGTCTAAGAGATCGAATTCTTTTCACGGAGCAGTGCTCGGACGAAGATCAGATCTGAGTGACTAAGAGTTGCAGCGAGGGGCAGATGCAGTGATTGGTCAGGGGGGCCAAGATTTCAGTGCAAAGCAAGGGCAGTGGAGACGTAGTGGAGGCAGCGCAGCCATCAGAGGTAGTTACGTAGTCCCTCAGGAGGGTGATGCAGCCCCATGCAAAGGTAGCGCAACATCTCCAAGAGAAAAGTCCGAAATTCATCGAAAGAAGAGTTTCTGGGCCAAGAGGGATGAAACCGAGATCCGGGAGAGGCAAATCACGCAAAGCTAGGGTGATGCAGTTCTTCGGCCAGGCTACGCAGACTTATGCAGTTGCTGTGCAGAGCTAGCTGGGGTTTCACCAGTTTCTCATTCGGATCAGCCAGGACTTGCGAGAGTGAGGTATATCTCACATTTTCTCTGATTGCCGAGGTTTTCTTTGTTGGATTTGCCGAGTTTATGGCACCCTAGATGTACTCAAAAACTACTACTTAATAATAATAAACCCTCATATCTACTGCATCGATTTTCCCGCATTGGGTTTTTCCGAGGACATTTGTCCGAAAAATCTGTCACTTTGTCATGTGAGCGTGCTATTCAGTAAATGATCTGTATGTGTAGGCTGTTAATTGTATTTAATTCGATGTTAATTCTGAATATTCAGATTAATAACTTGTATGTTTAATCAAGTAGGAGAAGTAAATCGAGATTTAACAGTAGGATTTCTTAGTTAAGAAATTTTCACATTACCCCCTCAACCTCCAACATCTCATGAGAATAAGTATCTGCAACTATTGTCACCGTACTAGATGTTCGTGCATCTGACTGCTCCTCCTCAATCGCTGACCCCAAGGTTAGCCGCATATCCATCACAGACTCAATGTGAGCCTCCATCTGGCTCTCCCCCAAGGGACTATCATGCATGATGTGCATAGCCTCCTCCTCAGCTGACTCATGCTCCACCATATGCTGCTCAGCTGAATCATCACAAGTTACTCATCATCTTGAATGTATCCCATAGAGTCCCTTGACTGCTCACCCTGCACACTGGAATACAAATCCGACCTATTGTCATCAACTCCACATGACAGCTCATGCTCCCTAGAAGCATCCTCATATGACCCTGTTGACCACACTTTGTCAACGACCCCATAACAATACACCCCCATTTTTTCAAATGGGATTCGTCATGTTCGATGTGGTTGCACCATTCAGATTCCATCATCCAGATTTCATCGACAGTTGATATTGTTTGTAAACCCATTCTGCATATAATGATGTAAATGATCTAAGTAAGACCGTCAATGTATGTAACAACCTAGGTAAGCCTAGTATGTTGTTGATGATCTCTATCCTAGGAGGTTTTTTGTCTCACTGATTCACGAAAATGATCGGCAGAGTTTTTCCCTCCAGCCTCACCCCAAAGCTAGGGTGGATTTTGTCATCAGCATGCTAAGTGAGTCCTAGTGTTTCTATCGAGTCCTTGTAAAAGTAGTTTGAACTACTTGGTCTACTAGATCATATTTTGAGTCACAGAATTGGGTATTTATTTGAGGGTCTATACAAATGGGTTTTCCCCCTTCATGTATGTAAATGTATTATCTCATGTAAAAGAGGGTTGGAAAAATAATTATAATCCCCTCTCAGTCAATTAATTAAATTTTCTGGTCAATTAATTAATAAAATCTTAAACCAGAAATTTAATTAATTTAGGGTCCCAAGTTAGGATTAAATCTTTAAAAGCAAAATTTGTGGGTCCTTGGAAAATGATTTTGAAAGCCCCAAGCCAAGGGAATATTGAGAATTTTAAGAAATTTTGGACCCTTGGGCCTTGGTGGTTAAGTCAAGGTCAAAATTTTGGGGGTAATTAACTCAAAAATAATATTTTTGAGTTAATTAAAATTGAATTAAATGATAAATTCGTTTTTTCACCAAAATTTTAGTTTCAACGCTCCGGATTAAAAGATAATTAAATCTTTTGGACGGTTGAGATTATTTTGACGAGGATCATCTAAACTAGCCGTTAGAGATTTTGTCCTATAAATTTAGAGGTCTTTGTCATTCTTGAGTCATCCGATCTCAGGATCGTGCACTTGCTCTTAGAAGCTCTTGTAAACTTTTGAGGAATAAAGCATAAAGACTTTGGGGTTACAAATCTAGATGTTCCTTCTCAGATCTATGTGGTGAATTGTCTCTAAACTCTGCTACTTTGTTTCTTGTATTTTATGGTTGATGGCCTACATGGATTAATCTGCATACAGGTATCTTATGCAGTTTTCTGGGTTTATAAAATAACATTCTGATTTTTTTGCAAAAGTCTCATGTTGTTTTCTTAAATCTCTATCGATCTAAGATTCAGATCTAAGTGGGCAGAGAATATTTTTAAGATTGGACGTCTGGGGAAGTCTTCGGTTGGACCAGCCGACTCTCAATAAACATAAATCTGATAAGCTCTTTATTTGTTAAATTCTAGGTCTATCTTACGATATTTGTGATTTTGCAGGGTTTCGAAGGCTTGTGCCTCTTACTAAAACTTTAAATCTCTGAAAATTGTGTTAAAACGGATTTAGATCTAACCATGAGGGTTTTAAATCTGTAAATTAGTTGTAAATTTGTAAATTTTTTAGGACTGTGAGGGTTTAATTGTTTCATGGTGTATATATCTTCAGATTTGGCTGTCTTTTGCAGGTTAAGGGTTTAAATCAGAATTTTTTTTTAAAGATCTGAGGCAGATCTGGCTTCCAAAAGCCAAATCTGGCCTCAATTTCCTACTGTGGGCAAAATCTAAACGTTATTGAGTTCAAGGAGCATATAAATCTGAGTTTTGAAAGGAAATTTTAAGTTCTGCTAGAAATTCGAATGTACTGGGTTCATCTAGCTGCAATAATCGATTGCCCAGCTCCTCTGCGTCTTCCGCTTTGCTATTCAACGTCCAGCATCTCTCTTTGTCTGCTGTCAATCGATTCTTTTGTTGGCTTTTTCCCTTGCAATCGAACCTTCCTGTCCAGCCTCATTGCCGTCACTCCCGCGCTTGCCATCTGCATCGTCTATCTCCCTACTGCCCTCCTTCATTTCTGCTTCACGATATACCCTCTCATTTGATCAAACGTCCATCCTCTGCCCTCGATTTCGAATTTTCCACGATTTTCTTCTTAACGCTTCTCACGCCATTCTCTGCTGCCGTCCCCCCTCCGTCTGCTTTCCCTGTTCTCCATCGACTTCAATCCGTCATCTCTGTCGCAACCTTCCGTGCCATTGTTCCTATCTGCTCATCGAACATTCATCTCCTCCTGTCCATCGACCTGCACACGGAAACGATTAACGCACAGATGTATATACTTTGATGTTAATTGGTTTCTTTCTTTTTTGTGTAAAGTTAGTTTTGATTTTATTTCATTCGATTGTAGTTTCGATTTTTAGTGTTAGCTGTAGAGTAAGGTGTTAGGAACGTAGTTTAGTTTTTTTTAACTTTAGATTTTTAATTTTCTAACTTTTTAGATTTTAAATTAATTTAGTTTTTGTTTCAAATTTAGTTTTAGATTTTTGGTGGTGGTTTAGTTTAGTTTTTATTTAGATCTAACCTTTTTAAGTTTAGTTTTAATTTTTATTTAGTTTAAGTTTGGTTATAATTTCTTTTGGTTTTAATTTAGATTTTTAGTTTTATTTTAATTTTAGGATCTAGATTTAAGTTGTAACTTAGATTTAGAATTTTGATTTTAAAATTCAAAAAAAAAAAAAAAAAAAATATAAAAACTTCAAAATCCTAAAAATCTAGAAAATACAAAAAGGTTGATTTTTTGTTTTCATGGTGAAATAAGCCTAAAAATTTTATTCTAAAGCTTGACCGTGGAACATCTTGATTTTCGAACTGGGTAATATTGGAATATTTTTGTTTTCGGAAATCTTTTAAGTATCTGGCATTCTCGTATTATTGTGAGTTCAAGTTATTCATGGTTGTGGCATTAAACATCATTGTGAGCAATCGTGTTTTAATAAGCAAGCAGTTAATCATCATTTACTTGTTTATAATTGTATAACGGGATCTTGTTTGACTCCATAAGGCACTGGTCTTAAACGTGAAATCTAACTTAGATCTGTGGAATCTCGTTCATTTTATTAGGTATTTGATGTTTTAGTTGTGTCTCCTGGATTCGTCATCCTCATTTATAATAGGGTCTACCTCCCTTAGCTTGCAAGGAGACAGCTTAAATAGAGAGATTGGGGATAAGAGTGACAGCCCCCAGTCTGAGCCGTTGTCGCGGTGCCTTGACAATCTGTGCGACAACATTTTTTGGCGCCGTTGCCGGGGATAGAGTTTTTCTGTCCTTGGTCTTAGCGACATTTTCTAATCTTCTAATCTTCTTTCCTCGCCATTCATTAGCCTGTCACAAGGAATCACATTTTCTGGCATCTTTTCATCTCTTCATATTTTCATCGCCTTATCTTTCGTCATATCACTAATCATTTCATCATCGTATCTTTAGCACCTGGACATTTTGGTTGGCTTCTTGTTTGGGTGGCGACTCCACTTATTCATCTTTTTACTCCCAGACAAGAATCCCCCCCTGATATCCATCTGCTATCTCTCGATTATTTCTTCTGTTTTAGAATTAGTTTCATGTTCAAGTGGCGACTCCAATTCTTTCATTTCTTACAAGAGTTCCTGCTAAGAAGTTCGCTTCTTGAGGACCTTTTGACTGTTCTTGAACACGGATCTATTTCTAAAATCCTAAAAACGATGTCATGGATGTTTTTGCCCTGTGTAATTTTGCTAATATTCAGGGTTATCCCCATGATCTCCCTCAAATGGATAAATTACCTATCTTTCAAGGAAATGATGCAGTTAGTGTTAAATCTCATTTATTTGCTTTCACTAACTGGTGGAATAGATTTGCAGTTGCAAAAAATAATTTCAATGATGTAAAGATGAAAACTTTTGTTCTTACCTTTGGCGAGGATGTTGCTGAATGGTTTATGGAAAAGCCTGATAATTCATTCAATACTTTTGAATTCACTTTTAAGGAAAAATATGGTGATAAAAGGGAAGATAGGCATTTGGTAAGAGAAATTAGTACCATAAAAAAGAAAGAAAATGAAATCACTGAAGAATTTAACAGGAGATTTAATGGTATTCTTAGAGAAATATCTCAAACTCATAAACCTCCTGATGGATCTCTTCTGAATTTTTACATTGATGCTTTTGATTCTGATACTTCATATGAGTTAAGGTGGGCTAAAACTGCAAATTACAAAGCTTGTCAATCTTTGGCTGAGAAGATTGAAAAGGATAAGAAAGCATCTGGAATGTCCAAAACTCCAGATTTTGATAGGTCTTTGACAGATTATAAGGGAAAAGAAATTGAAGAAGATGATGAGGACCCTATGAAAAAGCTAATGCAAAAACTTGAAAGCATGGAGCTTAATCATGCTAAGAAACTTGAAAGCATGGAGCTTAATCATGCTAAGGAAATAAGCGTCTTACAGGCTAGGTTGGTCCAAATGGAAAGGGCTCAAATGCAGAATTCCCAAACTAGAAATAATAATGCTTTGCAGAAAAGAGGCCTATCTAATGAGCAGAGACCGACAAATCTTGTGGATGAAGTTCCTCATTGTAGAGTTTGTGATGCTCTTCATGAAGAGGTTACTTGCCATGTTGTCAAAAGAATCATAGCTAGTAGAATGGCAAGGTCGAGCCATCAAATTAATGTTGTTGGTAAGGACTATCACATGCATATCGAAGATCATGTTAAGGAGCCAGCTCAGATGATTAAGGATGTGCAACCCAATCATATGCAAATAATTCAAAACATGGAAGCTAACCAAATCAGTCTTCAAAATAAGATAACTTCCATGGAAGAAAGTCATGCACAGGAAATAAATGTCATGGAAAACAGGTTAAAGATAATGATTAATCAGATGTCCATTATACAGAATCATATGATTGCAATGGAAGCAAGACACACCCAGGAAATGACTGCCATAAAGGAAAATCACTTGTTGGAAATAAAAAATATGGAGGCAAATCAGACGAAATTAATAATAAGGCATGCCAGGGAGATGAGTTCCATACAAAAGAAATTGGAAAAAATGGAAGAATTACAAAAGTTTCAGCCAAAATTTGATTATGAAGATTCATCAACAGATCATAAGACTTCTTGTCTGTTAAAGCCATTCTCATCTCATCACACGGAGGATTTAACTATGGTTTCAAAGGATGTTGAGAAAGACCAAGCTCATGTATCACCATTGACAGAGTATATCCAGAACAACATTGATCATGCTCCAGGTTCTTCAGATATTTTGTACAAACATCTTCAAGATGAGGACAAGAAATCTACAGTGGTCTCATTGTTGACATCACAACCCACTCAGAATAAGAGAAAGAAGCAGAAAAGAAGAAGTAAGTGGTTTGATTCGTCTGATGGTCGAGAGCAGCTTGATACTTGGATAAGACAGAGTCCTACAATTAGCAAGATTGGACATGGCACATCTGAAAAGCAGCCTACAGACTTGCCTGAAAGCAGGCAAATGCTCAGCATACACTATATTGAGCACATCTGATGCCACAAGGCATCCTCTGTATCGTATTTCTAACCCTACTCCTTGTTATTTCAGCGTTTCATTTTGCAGTTAGAGTAGATTTACTTTTCATGTTAAGTAGAATAATAAATAAAAGAAGAGCTTCTATTTTTCATGAGCTTAATGTTGTATGATGATATTTGGATGGACACTACTTATTTAATCTTGTGTGTTGCTTGGATGCAGATTCTGGATTCTCACATTCCTTCAATGAAGCAACGTGTCCCCAAGTAGAGCCAGATGTTGACCACACTTTGTCAACGACCCCATAGCAGTACACCCCCATTTTTTCAAATGGGATTCGTCATGTTTGATGTGGTTGCCCCATTCAGATTCCATCATCCAGATTTCATCGACAGTTGGTATTGTTTGTAAACCCATTCTGCATATAATGATGTAAATGATCTAAGTAAGACTATCAATGTATGTAACAACCTAGGTAAGCCTAGTATGTTGTTGATGATCTCTATCCTAGGAGGTTTTTTGTCTCACTGATTCACGAAAATGATCGGCAGAGTTTTTCCCTCCAGCCTCACCCCAAAGCTAGGGTGGATTTTGTCATCAGCATGCTAAGTGAGTCCTAGTGTTTTTTATCGAGTCCTTGTAAAAGTAGTTTCAACTACTTGGTCTACTAGATCATGTTTTGAGTCGCAAAATTGGGTATTTATTTGAGGGTCTATACGAATGGGTATTCCCCCTTCATGTATGTAAATGTATTATCTCATGTAAAAGAGGGTTGGAAAAATAATTATAATCCTCTCTTAGTCAATTAATTAAATTTTCTGGTCAATTAATTAATAAAATCTTAAACCAGAAATTTAATTAATTTAGGGTCCTAAATTAGGATTAAATCTTTAAAGGCAAAATTTGTGAGTCCTTGGAAAATGATTTTGAAAGCCCCAAGCCAAGGGAATATTGAGAATTTTAAGAAATATTGGACCCTTGGGCCTTGGTGGTTAAGTCGAGGTCAAAATTTTGGGGTAATTAACTCAAAAATAATATTTTTGAGTTAATTAAAATTGAATTAAATGATAAATTCGTTTTTTCCCCAAAATTTTAATTTCAACGCTCCGGATTAAAAGATAATTAAATCTTTTGGACGATTGAGATTATTTTGACGAGGATCATCCAAACTAGCCGTTAGAGATTTTGTCCTATAAATTTAGAGGTCTTTGTCATTCTTGAGTCATCCGATCTCAGGATCGTGCACTTGCTCTTAGAAGCTCTTGTAAACTTTTTGAGGAATAAAGCATAAAGACTTTGGGGTTACAAATCTAGATGTTCCTTCTCAGATCTATGTGGTGAATTGTCTCTAAACTCTGCTACTTGGTTTCTTGCATTTTATGGTTGATGGCCTACATGGATTAATCTGCATACAGGTATCTTGTGCAGTTTTCTGGGTTTATAAAATAACATTTTGATTTTTCTAAGAGTCTCATGTTGTTTTCTTAAATCTCTATCAGTCTAAAGTTCAGATCTAAGTGTGCAGGGAAATTTTTTTTAGATTGGGCGTCTGGGGAAGTCTTCGGTTGGACCAGCCGACTCTCAATAAACATAAATCTGATAAGCTCTTTATTTGTTAAATTCCAGGTCTATCTTACGATATTTGTGATTTTGCAGGGTTTCAAAGGCTTGTGCCTCTCACTAAAACTTTAAATCTCTGAAAATTGTGCTAAAACGGATTTAGATCTAACCATGAGGGTTTTAAATCTGTAAATTAGTTGTAAATTTGTAAATTTTTTAGGACTGTGAGGGTTCAATTGTTTCATGGTATATATATCTTCAGATCTGGCTGTCTTTTGCAGGTTAAGGGTTTAAATCATAATTTTTTTTTAAAGATCTGAGGCAGATCTGGCTTCCAAAGGCCAAATCTAGCCTCAATTTCCTACTGTGGGCGAAATCTAAACGTTATTGAGTTCAAGGAGCATATAAATCTAAGTTTTGAAAGGAAATTTTAAGTTCTGCTAGAAATTCGAATGTACTGGGTTCATCTAGCTGCAATAATCGATTGCCCAGCTCCTCTGCGTCTTCTGCTTTGCTATTCAACGTCCAGCATCTCTCTCTGTCTGCTGTCAATCGATTCTTTTGTTGGCTTTTTCCCTTGCAAATCGAACCTTCCTGTCCAGCCTCATTGCCGTCACTCCCGCGCTTGCCATCTGCATCGTCTATCTCCCTACCGCCTTCACTTCATTTCTGCTTCACGATATACCCTCTTGTTTGATCAAACGTCCATCCTCTGCCCTCGATTTCGAATTTTCCACGATTTTCTTCTTAACGCATTTTCTCACGCCATTCTCTGCTGCCGTCCCCCCTTCGTCTGCTTTCCCTGTTCTCCATCGACTTCAATCCGTCATCTCTGCCGCAACCTTCCGTGCCATTGTTCCTATCTGCTCATCGAACATTCATCTCCTCCTGTCCGTCGACCTGCACACGGAAACGATTAACGCACAGATGTATATACTTTGATGTTAATTGGTTTCTTTCTTTTTTGTGTAAAGTTAGTTTTGATTTTATTTCATTCGATTGTAGTTTCGATTTTTAGTGTTAGCTGTAGAGTAAGGTGTTAGGAACGTAGTTTAGTTTTTTTTTAACTTTAGATTTTTAATTTTCTAACTTTTTAGATTTTAAATTAATTTAGTTTTTGTTTCAAATTTAGTTTTAGATTTTTGGTGGTGGTTTAGTTTAGTTTTTATTTAGATCTAACCTTTTTAAGTTTAGTTTTAATTTTTATTTAGTTTAAGTTTGGTTATAATTTCTTTTGGTTTTAATTTAGATTTTTAGTTTTATTTTAATTTTAGGATCTAGATTTAAGTTGTAACTTAGATTTAGAATTATGATTTTAAAATTCAAAAAATAATAATAAAAAAAATATAAAAACTTCAAAATCCTAAAAATCTAGAAAATACAAAAAGGTTGATTTTTTGTTTTCATGGTGAAATAAGCCTAAAAATTTTATTCTAAAGCTTGACCGTGGAACATCTTGATTTTCGAACTGGGTAATATTGGAATATTTTTGTTTTCGGAAATCTTTCAAGTATCTGGCATTCTCGTATTATTGTGAGTTCAAGTTATTCATGGTTGTGGCATTAAACATCATTGTGAGCAATCGTGTTTTAATAAGCAAGCAGTTAATCATCATTTACTTGTTTATAATTGCATAACGGGATCTTGTTTGACTCCATAAGGCACTGGTCTTAAATGTGAAATCTAACTTAGATCTGTGGAATCTCGTTCATTTTATTAGGTATTTGATGTTTTAGCTGTGTATCCTGGATTCGTCATCCTCATTTATAATAGGGTCTACCTCCCTTAGCTTGCAAGGAGACAGCTTAAATAGAGAGATTGGGGATAAGAGTGACAGCCCCCAGTCTGAGCCGTTGTCGCGGTGCCTTAACAATCTGTGCGACAACAGACCCCATGGACTAATCCGAAGAAGAGTCCTCATCTTGACATACAGAAGGAATGTCCTCCTGCTCGACCTCTACCACCTCATCTTCATCTCTCAATCATGAGTGGTTAGGTCCCCAAGGTTCTTTGCAGATGAAGTGAAGTTCCTTCCTCCTCAACTCATTCTTGCTGCCTGACCTTCCAAACTGGAGCAACTCCTCCTTGGTCAACTGCCTCTTGAATAGCCCAATGTTCTGCTCAACTAGCCCTTGGGCTAGCTCATAAGGAGCAAGTGAGACCAACTGCTCTCTCTTCCAAATGCTCAACAACCTAGTCTGCAACTCCCGACAAATGGCATCACGGTCTCTCATACATGAGGACAGGATGGACTGCATGTGTGCTATGATTGTGTCAGGATGATGTCTCCTAATGTTGAAGAAGCATTGCAACATCTACAGAATCAAGCCATCACACTCCAGATCAAACATAACCTCATAAGTCCGGGTCATGGCCATGACTCCTAAATCCTTAAGCTTCTTCCCAAATGTAGAGCCTGCACTGTTGTCCAAGTCTCGAAAAGTCTCTATTATCAGTCTAAAAATTCTCTTCATAACATCAACATTGTAGGGAGGGAAGGGTGCTACCATTCTCAAAATGTCACTGAAACAAGAGACTGCTATAAGCTTGACTCTCTCACTTGGATGTTCCAAGAATCCGGCTTGTACCAATGCAAGCATAGATGGCTCCAAAGCCTAATTTAAACTCCAATCAGATTTCTCTACCATTGAAAGATAGGATTCCAGTTTCTCCAACATGGGAAAGTCATTTTTTGATCTTCCACTCTTTAAGTCCATCCCAAGTGCATAAAGCCAATTCCCCACTTATTTTTCTTTTTGTTATTCTCTCGGATGCCTTTGTTGGAGCAAATTATGTACCTTCTTGGAGAAGGGTCCGTTGTTTTGTTTCAAGGAACTAACTTCTGCATTGTTTAATCTTTTCAATTTGTTTAGGAGTTCTTCCATGGTTCAACCCAATGATGATAGGAACGTTTGTGATAATGACTGTTTTTTTTTTTTTGAGATTTGAGTGTATGTCATTCACTGCGAATTTGTCAAATACTTGACATTCCTTATTGTTGTAGGTGAAATTTGGATTTAATGTTTAAGGCATATACTAATAACATAAATTGTTGTTATTGATGACAATATTACAAACAAAGATGCAAATATTTTCATGAGAAATGTATCACAGTTACAGATTAGAAGAACTTGATTTGTGGACTATGAATACCTTGAATTTAATGCCCAACCTTCATATATCGCAGCAAGGATGACTTTCAGAGAGTAACCCCTTTCATTCTGCTGCTTTCTGCTATTTGCTACAATAGTGACACTACGATGATGATATGCTCAGGTGACAATGTCCTTCCGCTCCACTAGAATATATCCTTCTGCTGCCACTACACTCTGCCCTGACACTGGGTATGGAGAACAATTGATTTTGTCTACCTGGTTGTGAATTTCTGCCTTTTATAACAGTGCCAGTTGACTCTCTCACCCTCACGAAGTGGCTTCAGCTACAGGACATATACGTCCCTCCTTCCATGTTTAATTTTGGCTATTAAATTTCAAACTTGGCGAACGATGCTTCCTCAACAACTCGATTTCTCCCACTGGAATGTTCGGCCTTCCTTCTTTGTTGGTCTCCGATCTCTTAGCAGAGTTGGCGGCTCCAAGAATGAACATCTATCAATTGACTTCAATTGCCGAGGGGGATAACTATTGACTTCTCATGAGACATGCTGGCTCTGCGTGCAACCAGGATTTACCAGTTTTATTGCCTTCGCCTCAACGAAATCCTACGCAAAGTCAACGGCCTCCATACAGCTCTACTTTGGACCACACATCACCGTCCCTCTGCGAGATATTACAACTATCTAAATGCGGCGATTTGACAAGAGCATGAGCCCAGCTGTATGGAAAATTCGACATCTGGCATCTTCGTATTCAGGCGTCTTCACGTTCGGCGGTTCATACTCCATCCGCGAGTTGGTGAAGGTACGTAGGAGCACAAGCATCCATCCACGATAGTGGTTGCAGATTTGGTCTCGATCCCTTTACGTTAATAATTCGGCTCCAAGTCTCATCCTCGACGGCTCAACCATTGTGCTCGTGGGCTCGATCTGATCCAAAGTATGGGAATTTTTGTTGAGTAATGCGGCCCCCACTGTAGAAGACGGTTCTTGCACTTCTCCAAACTCTGATTTGATTAAGTTGGCCCACAGTCTGCTGACAGCTGTGGTCGGCCCACCAACGAAAATCTTACTTCATCGCATTTTAATTAATCCCCACACAAAATAAAATTTTCCGTCTGGCCATCTCCCAAAGGAATTTTGACACGGGAAAAGAATTAGACTGAGGTCGTTGAAATTTTGTGATGCCTTGCTGTTTGACTTCGAGCTTGGCCCAATTGATTTCGCCCACGATTTTCTTTTCGACCAACGTATTCCTTAATTTCTCTCAGCGAAATGTTTAACACTTTTCATAAAGTCCTCGACCCTCTTTTCACAATTCGATTCCGCCCTTGCTACGTGCTCGAATCTCCTTTGTGACTCGGGTTCTTGAAATTTGACACAGTCCCTCACTTTGACACAGTCCCTTGCTTAACTTTTGACCGAGCCGTGTACGCTATCTCGTCCCCTGCGACTTCTGCAACGCGTCCCAATATCGAACTCCTGCTGCATATGTAACTCTCCACCCACGAATTTTGTCGTTCTCACCATATAAACATCATTTGGTTATAGTATGATCCTCTATAATATCCCAAATGGGGATTAACAGTAATAAAAGTGCAAATAGACAGGTAACTATAGCAAAAATGCAAACACCATTAAAACACACAAACTGGAGCCAAAATCACTGTTGAGCCGTTTCATTAATATATTGGGAAAGAGTACAATTGAGGTGCTAGAAATTTTGCACCTGGGCTTGCTCAAGGCAAGCTTGAAGAACAACTCAAACCCAAGCAAAAACTCTGGCTGAAAGTACCTCTGCGTGGCTCAGTCTCTGCGCTGCATAGCCTTGAAATGCTGCTGCTGGAAGACTTCGGGCTGCTGGTTGGGTTGCTTCCTTTGCTCAGAAAATTCCGGGCTTTTAACCCCGGACTTTACTCACCAAACCCACAAAAACCCATGAGGGAATTGGTCAGATGTTGAGCTCGGAGTTTCGGCCAAATTTCCTCTAGCTCCTTTTGCTGGCTGCATTAGGATCTTTGTTTGAAACCTCAAACTTGCCCAGAAAATTCTGCCAAAGTAATCTTGGCTTCTCCTCAATAAACCCTGAAAACCAAAAAAGGGTTCGCCCAAAGCTTGACTTCTAAATTTAGCCCTCTTGGGCTTGGCTCATTGCGCTGCTGGGTAAATTGAACCTTTGGATGAATCTGTTGGCAAATGCCTCCGGAGAGCTACCAAAATCTGTGGTAGGAGGCCCAATGTATTCCTTGGGTCCCACCTTGGCATGCGCTGCCTCTCCTTGGCCAATCACGTGCTGCCTTCCTCTAGCCAATCCCACGTTGTCCTTTTCGTGCCTCTTCTACGCTGCCACCTAATGCCAATTCGACCCCATCACTAGAGCCGCAATTTTCCCTTAGGGACTTTAGGAAAAGACTTTATTTGGCCTTATTATTAATTGTAGGTCCTCTACCCATTTTATTTTTGCCCAACATTAGGATTTTCCAAAATTAATAAAAGTTAATATCCCAATTAGCTGACTGTTAATTTGGGGATATTACAGTCCTCCTCGCCAAAAATTGCTTATCCTCGAGCAATGCCTGAACAAGCCTCCTCTCTAGCTGACGCTCCCCACTGCCATTGCAAAAATGTCTCTGGTTCCCACATGCGCCACTGAATCACCCCTGTCCTCTGCATCTCCCTGATATGAAGGGATCCCTCAATGCCAAAATCCCAAGCCATCCTGTCCAACATGAAGCTCCACCTGCTCCACTCACCATCTTGTTATGTTAATGAAATCCCCCACTCCATCGGTGACTCGCTAAAGCACAATGGAAGATCTACATGATCTCCCCATGTGATATACAACTCACCCCTAAAAGTTATCGAGTTGTGTAGAGTTGTAATGCTCGGGTCCCTTGCTAATATTGGAGAGGTACCACCATGCTGATGCTGCGCTACTCTGATGATGAGATACTCCCCAATGTGCGCAAACTGTATCCTCCTCTCTTGAGGCCTAGTGGCAGGAGATCTGTGAGAGACAAGCTCATTCGGCACAAGCATCGCCATGATGCCAATATCTACCCCTCTGAATGCAACTCCTAGTCTATGCAGTAACAGAGAAAGTCTGCCTCGCCATCCGATGAAGGCCTTTGTGTACCCCCATGTGCTAACCTAATAGTGAACTAGATCACTCTCGGTCTTGACTCTGACCATAATGGGTCATCATCGTCTATCAATCAACTGAGTCTTTGCATCCCATAGTCGGACCTGCTACACCATAGCTCTGACAACTACAGGAATTCCTCCGTGCCTTATCTCTAGTCCCTGCATGTGACCAATATAGAGGGTCAATCTATCATGGGCTAACCTGATGCATGCAATCCTGCCCTGTGCCTGCCACTGTGTAGCATCGATGACCACTGGAAGCCCAAGGTTACTTGGGAGCGGGGGCGCCATTTTTAGAAGCTTCCGGTCCGGAGCGTTTCCGGGAGCGTTTATATATATTTAATATTTTGATGCATATATGTCAACAAAAACATGTAGAATGATGAATTAGACATAAAAAACATAAAAACATAGATTGAATCATATAACATCAATCATCTAGAAGTTATAATCTTCATCAACCACGCCTACAAGTTGGAAGCATACAACATATTGACTCTTGAGTCTCGCGAATCATCAATATGAAGTTTTCAAGCTTTCAAAATTCAATATATAACATTTATCATCATTGATTTCAAATTTCAATATCTAACATTTATCATCATTGATTCATTGATTTCATAATTCAATATACATTTATCATCATTGATATATAACATTTATCATCATTGATTCATTGATTTCAAATTTCAATATATAACATTTATCATTATTGATATATATCATTTATCATCATTGATTCATTGATTTCAAAATTCAATATATAACATTTATCATCATTGATATTATATAACATTTATCATCATTGATTCATTGATCACCATATAACTTTCATGAAGCATCATATTCATAATTCATAATGACTTGTAAACTTATAATTGCCAACTTCAAAGTTTCACCTTTCAAATTCAAACTTCAAACTTAATTTGTCGTTAAATATATGAAAGAGTCAAGTTTCAACTATTCAACTGTCAACAACAAATAGAAAAGACTAGTAAACAACAAATCTATTTTATCTACTGGCTGGCCCCTTGCCACGTCCACGAGAAATGTCTAATTTGTTCGAGCCACGAGGAAATGTTAGTCTTCTAGTACTCCCAGGAGTACCACGACCATGACTAGAAGGTGGAAGCTGGATCTGCAAAGGAACAATAGTGTGATATCGAGAACTGGCACTGGCACTCGCACCCGCACTGCTACCAGTAGATGGTGGGACTGGCCCTGTGTGTGGCGGTGCTGCTGATGCTTCATCATCATCCCTAAAAAGTTCTGCTTCCAATTCTTCCATATGTACCGTGCCGTCCTCCAAATTATCATCCTCTGGGTTGTTGTCCCAGACTCTATATGATTGATCCTCATTTGCCCGATCACAGTAATGGCTCAACAACCTCAAGTTGTAATGCACATAAACCAAGCTTTCAGCTCGGTTTTCATTCAGCCTATTTCTTCTCACATTGTGTATGAAGCTGTAGGTGCTCCAACACCTCTCTGCAGAAGAAGTGTTCACAACCTGTGAGAGAACTTTTTTAGCCAACTTTGGCAAAAGTCCCATGCAGCCATATGCTTCCCACCATGTGAGAGCATCAAATCTGTCCCTGTCTTCCATTGCATGGAAAGAACCAAAGTTAGCAGTGCAACTGAAGTATTTGCCTAATTCGAGGCACAATCTAGCACACTCCTCCCTGTCGGGTACCAACTTGTCTAATGCCTTCATGTACCCCTCTTGTACCTCTAGATCTGTGTGAGGTTTCATCCTAACCCCACCTCCAGGTGCAAGTTGGCCCAACCAAGATGGAGAGTAATATTTTGGCGTAAGGATATATGCCAAAGCATGTAGTGGAACATTGAGTTTATTCCACCGTGCACACACACAATCATGAATCATAGCATACAAGTTGGGATCATTATCCTTAACAATATCTTTTATTTTCCCCAACATGCTATCCATCTGCTCATAAACCTCTCCAATCACTGGTTTATCAGTATCTGCAAAGCGAATCATGTTATAAATGGGCTTGGTAAAATTCAAAATTTCCCTCACACGTGCCCAAAACAGAGGGTCAAGGGCTGTCTCCTCCACATGTTCGAAACCTTGCCTGTCAACTATTGTTGCTGCCCTGTCCTTTAATAGCTGCCAGTGTGGGCTTGATGCCATTGCAGCCAATGATTCTCTTACCTTCAAAAGGCGCCTGAAGGTGAGGTAATAGCTAGCAAATCTAGTTTTTGCTATCTTCAACAACTCCAATTTGGAGTGAGTACGGAAAAGCCCATCGGTATTGCTATGATTTGTAGTAAATTTTATCATTTTTTTACCTCTCTTGTACAAATCACCAAGCCATTTGAATTGAGGTTGTTTGTTTTTGATGATATCATGCATCAAAAGGTTCATTGTGTGAACCAAACACCCAGACCAAAAAATGTTGGGGTATTTATCCTCAATAATTGCTCTTGCTGCCTTACAGTTAGCAACATTATCAGTGATGACCTGTATGACATTGTATGGCCCAGTCTTTTCAATTATATCAAGTAATGGTTCTGCAATGTTAATGCCGGTTTTGAATTTGTCTGAATAATCATATGCTGCCAGGAAGATTGCACCACTAACCGACACAGCCAAAACACTTATCAATGGCTTTTCTTTTACATTGGTCCATCCATCAGAGACAATGGACACCCCATGCTCATTCCACGAACTTGTCATTCTAGCCAAAGAATGGTTTATTTTAGCTTTTTCATGATCAAGACCCACAGTTCTGGCCTTGTCATACCCAGGGCTTTTGTATCCTTTGGGGGCATCATTAATGGCAGAAACCATTTCATGCCAATAAGGTGAGCGAAGAACATTGTATGGCACCCCACATGCATATAGAAACTGGTAAACTTTTGAATCCACATCATTCCTACACCCTTCGTCTAGGAAATCGGATATGGTTCTACGCCTTAATCCAGGTGTGCCACTGCCTCCAAAACCACTGGCATGGGTGGAAGTTGAACTTGTTTGTCCATGACGTGTTGGGCCTGAATAAGAATCAATGAAACCCCTAGATCTTTTAGATGATCTCTGTAGGGCAACCTCCTCTTCCTTCCTATATTTCTCTCTTTGTGTTGCTGGCACACTAGTACAAATTTTGATTCCAATATTTTTTTCTCCATCCCCTGGCATTTTCCCACAAAGGTGCCTTCTCGCACGGGTGTATGAACCATGGTATTGTTTATTGCAATGTGGGCAAATAAATTTAGTGGTTCCACCACCTTTCCCTCCTTCCTGTTTCTGAACATATTTCCACAAAGGTGTCTGAGTTTGGTCTTGTCTAGTTGGGGAATCTGTGTCCTCATGTTCTCCACTCCCCACTTCCTCCTCAACATAATCCTCCTCTTCAGGATTTTCTTCAAATCCACCATAACCCTCCTCTTCTCTGATTTGGCTCTTTCTTCTACTACTCTCCAACACCATTATCACAAAGAAAGGAACCAACATGAGGAAAATCCCTAGCCATATAGCCATGATGGAAACAAGTTTCAAGTTTCTAGCCTGCAAAACAAATGGAGAAATGCCAAATGGGAATAGGAAATGCAACATAGGAAAAAAAACAATTCATTTTTTAAGTTTTAAACCCAATAAAATGCAACATTCAAGAAAAAATCAAGTTTTCATTTTTAAACAACCTACAAATTCATCCTAGAAAATACAAAATTGGATTAGAAGGCCTACCTCTTTCTTGCAATCCTCTTGTTGCCTTGCAGCTTGCTCCTTGCTCTCCTTGTCACTTCTGTAGCTCAGCTCTCCAGTTCTCTCCTCAAGCTCTTTTTGCTCTCTCTCACTCACTCAACAAACAATAAAAACAAAATGACCCCCACCCCCTTTATAAACAAAACGAATTTTTCATTGAAAAAAATTTCCGCTCAACGGAAAACGTTTTTTGTTCTGGGGAGCGTTCGAGAGCGAACGCTCCCCGACTGCTTCGGCGTTTAAAAAATGCTCCTGAAGCGTTTTTTAAACGCCAGAAGCGCTCAGGGAGCGTTCTCTCCCGAGCGCTTCCGGAAACGCTCCCGAAAAGGCAGGGAGTGTTTTAACAGGTTCGGAAATGCGCTCTCGAAAACGCTCCCCTCAGGAAGCGTTTTCGGGAGCGCGTTTCCGAACGCTCCCAAAACGCTCCCACACGGAGCGCGTTTCGGAAACGGGAACGAGGGGGGATGAAGCTTCCCCGCAACCCTGTGGAAGCCACATGTGACAAATAGCTACCCTCCTGTTCTTGCCAACCATCTCCACTGGGTTTGCCATCCACTCCTTGGATCATGTGCCGATACAATGTCTGGAGCCCAGACACATACTCGGAGGCTACCACGGTTGTACCCAGTATCCTCTGCTCATGCATGGTCTCGACATGTCTCGAGGAAAGAGTGACACATGTCTCCCTCGTGACCCGCTCCCCAGGCATAGGCTCAGTGAGGACTGATATTCCACCCTTGCAGATGATCATCTCATCCCCTAACCTGTGGCTATCAACTAACGCATTGATCCAATGCCACTGCTGATAAGTCTCTCCCCACGTGTGTTGAATGTCATCCAAATATCTTGGGTGAGCTTCGCGTACCGTGCTGCTCATGCCCAGAGTGCCAAAAGACAACAACAAAATCGACTGTGCCCGTAAGTGATGTAGAAGAGGGTCAGACGTGCGAGTCCCCACGGATACCGTCAAGCATCGCCCATTTGTCTCTTCGTCGATACTGGGTGAACTACCCCCAAAGGTATGCTTGGTGTCTTCGTTCACGAGTCTCCCTGGAGGCAATGCTCTAAAACCTTGTTGTGCAGCACCATATACCTCCGCATACCATCGATCATCCAGGTACTCCTCGACATGCCACTGTACACTATGACACACCCCTCTACACTGCTGGATACCCCCTGCTACTGCTATACCACGTTGTACCATCCCGTGCCTTGTCTGTGTGAAGGCACTAGTCACTCCTCGCGTGTACATAAGGTGATGTAAGACACTCCTACTCCTTAATGCAATCCAACACACTAAGGTACAACTCCATGCACCTCCATTTCCACTAGTAGTCCACTGCTTAATGGTAGATGCTACCACGCATCCTTGGATGTGATGGCCTAGAGTTATGTCTCTACATGTTGGACCACCCCCAATTGGTATCATCACCTCCACTGTCGCATCACCATACTTGCCAATGAATGGATCGTCACTCCAAACCCTCCTTGAGGGGTCCGAGAAGTGAATATCTTTGTGTCAGTAGTGATGCCACCACTACTCTGCTCCTCTGCAACCTCTGTGCCCCACACAAATGTGAAGAATCCCTAGCTCCATACAAGGCACTGTCTAGTGGCCTGCCAATGCCACCTCCTCCGACAAGCTCCTGCCAGAGCATGTTGTTCACCCCCCGACCCTGCATACAAATGCCGTACCAAGACAACCCAAGGGGTCTGTCCATAAATTGGTTGGCCACTGGAGCTGATCGAGAATCCCATAGCGAATGTGCACGTTCAACTGCTCGGCCAACTGTACCCTCCAAAACATAGTCAACCGGCCTGCCTGGGAAATGATAGGTAGTCCCACTTGGATCCCAATGCCAATCTGGGGTGTCTGTATTCCTAGCGCCTGGTAACTCCTGCTGAACTACACTCAGGTCCACCAGCATATCCAAAGCCCACTCCATCGGGTATCAACTCAAAATATGTCGCCATCCAACCCCATCATGCAGATGCTTCATCCTGTGCATCTCTAGTTGTCTCATCCCGCTATCCAGGTCAGTGTATGAGATCTGACAAGGTGGCTCCGTCTCTATCTCTCCAATGGGAAGAGGTGACATAACAATGTTGCTAGCCCCGTCTCTGTATGCCTGAAGGGGGCTGCTCTGACACTCCAATGTGCCCTCTAGCTGTACCATTAGGGAATCCATCCGCTCCCCAATGTGGGCCAACATGGTCGTTGATTTGGCACAAACCACTCTCATGCCCTCCAGCTCCTCATTCTGCAGCAGAATAGCCTCTCGTATTGATGTGGCCTTCTCCTTCAAAGCTAGAAGGTCGACTCGTAGTTGATGTCACTGCTGTGTGCGACCATCGCCCAATACCACTATATCTCCTAGCGTCTCATCAAGGGTGGATACATCTCCTAGCATCTCACCCATCTGTTGCGTGTAAATATTGCGAACCAAGATCTGAAATTTTTACATGAAGTTACCCAAGATTTCGGCTTTGCGTGGTAAAAATTTCAGCATATAAACCTTCGTAGAAAAAAATTTGTAGCGAAAATTCCACGATGACTTGTTTGGAGCAACAAAACCCTAGAATCCAAAGCTCTGATACCAAATGTTATGAAACCAACTTCAAAAATAGAAGAAAAGAGAGCTCAATGCCTTAGAAATAAGCCACTTCGAGGGGGAAACCTCCTTTACATTACATAAATGAACAATTCTTGGATGATACAAATGATAAAACCTCCTTTCTATATATAGGAGTCCATGGGGTCACAATATAATCCTAGCCGACCTAACAATAATAATGTAAGGGCACAATAATAACAATATGGGGGTTATAGGGGTACAACAATAACAATAAGGGGGCTACACTAATAACAATAAGAGACTACTCTAGTAATATAGGGACCTAACATGCCCCTCTCCTTCAAACAAGTGTTGCCCTCAATGCTTGATTATTTCTGGATGCTTCTGTATAAAATTTTCATCCTCCCATGTGGAATCTTCAATGGATAAGTTCTTCCACTTGCTGAGATACTCTGAAATTGATCGATTTGGTAGTTGTCGAGTTCTTGTTTCTGTCACTGTTTCAAAACTTCTTTCGCTGCGATGTTGATCTCTTGTTGTTTCATTCGATTCTGCACCAAAGTTAGGTTATCCTTTGAGAGTTGGAGAACTTGTTTTTGATGCTCGATGTGATCTTCCACTACTTTATCATCCATTTTAGCTTTCATTTTATCCTTCAAACCGTCCAACTTAGCCTCCATTTTTGCTTTTAAAGCATTTATGTCATCTTTGATTGCTCTTTGTAAGATTGAAATTTGTTGCACTTGCTTTTGTAATTTTGATATATAATGTTGCACTTCTTCCTCTTCATGAGTCATAGTAGAGACTTCTGAGGGCTTAATGGGTGTTGAATTATTTTTAGGGGCATTTTAGAACGCAATACTGATATCTATGCTTCAATATGCCCATGGAATCACTTCAAACTGATTTTTCAAACAAGACTTATGCAATTTGAAAAAAATAAACAACTTTCTCTTGATTTTGAGGAGCTCAATATGGAAACTGAATTATCTCCGTGATTTAAGATCTTCAATATCTGAAATTCAGTCTTGTAGTAGTCCTCTGAATCTTCTTTCGAATGCCACAGGTCTGACTTGATTTGGATTTTTCAAGACAAAGTTATGTCCAATCTCCCACAATGACCTAATTATGGACTGGTTCAATAGAGCAAACTTGTACAGCGTGCCACGTGTCCCTGTTTCCTCCTTAGGCTCTAAAATTGATATACAGGAAGCTAGAGTCCGTTTACTCTCGACTACTTTTTACAGAATTCCAATCCGTTGCAGAGAGAGAGAGTTATGACGATTTTCCCAAGGTCACCTCTTTTAGATGAAATTCGGGATCCTGCAAAAACCCTAACTTCCAAAGATCATATCTCCGTAAATATTGCGAATCGAGATCTGAAATTTTTATATGAAGTTACCAAGGATTTCGGCTTCGCGTGGTAAAAATTTCAACATCTGAACCTTCGTAGAAAAAAAGTTGTAGCGAAAATTCCACGATGACCTGTTTGGAGCAGCGAAACCCTAGAATCCAAAGCTCTGATACCAAATGTTATGAAACCAACGCCAAAAATAGAAGAAAGGAAAGATCAACGCCTAGAAATAAACCACTTCGAGGGGGAAACTTCCTTTACATTACATAAATGAACAATTCTTGGATGATACAAATGACAAAACCTCCTTTCTATATATAGGAGTCCATGGGGTCATAATATAATCCTAGCCGACCTAACAATAATAATGTAAGGGCACAATAATAACAATATGGGGTTTACAGGGGTACAACAATAACAATAAGGGGGCTACACTAGCAACAATAAGGGACTAAACTAGTAATATAGGGACCTAACATTAGATCTACTGAACCGGTTTCCCCGCATTGGGTTTTTCCGGGGACATTAGTCTAAAAATATGTGTGTCCTTTGTGTGATTGTCTCATCTTATTTTTTAGTACTTGATCTGTATATTTGTGTACATTGTAGTGTATTTGCATTAATATTTACTAAATAATTATGTAAATAAACTTGTTAATTGAAGACACAAGTAGGAAATGCAAATCATTTCACTGCAATAGGATTTCTGTTAGTTTAGATTCAGAAATTTTCACATGGTATTAGAGAGATTGCAGATCAAGGAGGACTGAAGCCATCAGCGAAAGGACAGAAGAAAAATTTGTTTCAAGAAAGCAGCTCTCCCGAGAGACAGCGCAGTTCTGAACCAGAGAGGCAGAGGAAGGGTGACGCAGTCACCTGGGAAGGCTCACGTAGAGCCTGCGTCGGCCTACTAGGGTGACGTTGTAGCTGCAGAAGGCAACACAGTGGTTACTGGGCCAACATAGAGGCTATTGAGTCTCATTTTTCCAGTTGGCATAGCTGGAGGTGCAGTGCAGATTTTTATTTGAAATTGCTCATGGGACGTTGATTCTGTTGGTGCAGAACAATGTCTAGTTGGGCAGAAGCAAAGTAGAGGGAATCGGTTCCTCAGAAGATTTCTTGCCGAGAAGTTTAGATCCAGTGCTGAGCAGCAGCAAAGAGAGATTAGAGAGGAGTGGTTCGACATTTGTTGGCAGAAGGATTTTCGTGAAGGAAATCGAGATTCAAAGGGAGCTTGTTCTTTGGAGGATTTCTAGCACCAAAGAAATCCAGATCCGAGTTTTTGCTGGGGCAACAACGAAAGAGGGAGAAAAGAGCTTGTTCAACATTTAGTTGAGCAAAGATGGCCGCAAGTGGACTGAGGGATCAGGATAGGTTGCGTGGAGCATCGAACTTTGTCATCTGGAAGGTCAGGATCCTGGCAGTTTTGGATGAACATTGCATCAAGGATCATGCCTTGAACACGATTTTTGTTCCGGTAGATGCTGATCCTCTCAAGAAGTAGGAGGAGGCTCAAGCGAAAGCGAAGCGCATGATCACAGACGGAGTCAAGGATCATGTGATCCCACACATTGTTGAGAAGAACATAGCAAGGGAAATGTGGGTGGCCGTGACCACTTTGTACGAGGGATCTTTCCTCCAACGGAAGATGTTGCTTGAGAACCAGCTGAGATTGTTTCAGATGCAAAAAGGAGAAGAGATTTATCCCTTATCAGATTGCAAGGGATCCAAGATCAGCTAGCTTCCTTAGGGGCTACACCAGATGTTGGATTATTGTCAGGACTGCCTTGAATGCAGTCACTGAAGACTGGGAAACCTTTGTCCTAAGCATTTTGGGCAGGGCTACTCTTTCTAGCTGGGAGGAGATGTGGGCAGCTCTTCGACAATCAGCTGGTGGACCAATGATTTGGATTTATGCAGGAACGCAACAGAATACACATATAACCATAAATATAAAGATGCAGTGGAAATAACAATTCATTTAATTAACAACAAAGAATTGAAATTTGTTTACAGACAAAATGGAAATAAATTAGCTAGGGCGTTGGTAGCTTATCTCTGAGAAGAGATGTGGCAGATATAGGCCTCTGAACTGTGTTACAATGAGGCTTGAGGGCCTATTTATTATTGAGAAACAATGGAAAGCCCTAAACAATAAAAAACCTAACTCTAGGAGATGAAGCCCCAAAACTATGGGCCTTGTTTGGGTAAATTGGTACATCAACTTCCTGGGGACGTAACTTTGGCATACGAAAAACCTCGTTAGAAAGATCTATCTGAGGACTACAACTTTTGATGTGAGCAACATCGAAAGAACTTCTATGTTGCTCCCGGTTTTCCCAAAAAACATCGTTTAGGGCCTCAAAATGGCTCCGGAAGTTCAGGACCCGAAAAACTGCTAAAAATAATAAATTGTGCTATGACTAAGGAAATTGAAAAACTGAAAGAAACAATGGTGGGGCCCCAAGTGGAATAGGCGGGTGGCCACCAATATCCACCTTGATCATTCCTCCCCCCTTAGGAAGTAATGGTATCCATTGCGTTGAGTTCCTCCATGAGATGAGGAAACTTTTGCTGAACTTGGTCCTTGGTGAAACACTTGCCTTGGTGTAGGAGTTGGCCAGCTTTGACAACCCGATACAGTTGGATCTTCTATTGGCGAGTGTTCTTGATTTGCATATCCATGATACAATCCGTAGGGGCCTGTTCCATGCAATCTGGGTTTAACTCTGTTGGTGTGAGTTGTTCTGCAATGTTGGAGGTGTTCAGTAGAGGTGGGAAGTAGGGTCAAAGGCGGCCCACACTGAATACTGGGTGCAGACCAAGGAATGTTGGAATACTGAGCTCGAATGAATTTGCCCCTACAGCCTTGGTGATGGTGTATGGCCATATCAGAGCGACCAAAGATTGCGGTGGGGTCCAGCGAGGTGGTCCTTCTGCAAATGTAGCCACACTTTGTCGCCCACTTGCAAGTTGTGTGGTACTCGATGTTGATCATGTCATTTCTTGTACTTAGCATTGGCTCAGTCCAATATGTCATGAACCTATTGGCGGATGTGTTGAATGCGCTCAATGAAGCTGTTCGCATTGTCAGTTTCAGACTGGACATGAGCCAAATCGACCTGAGTAACCGTAAATGGCATGGATACATCAATGGGACATAGTGGCTGGAATCCCAAGCCCACTTGAAAGGGGCCGTGGCCAGTTGAGCTGTGGAGAGATGGTTATATCTGTGTTATACATAGGGAAGGCTCTCATCCTATGCGCATGGATGCTTGGAATTGTACATGCGCAGAATGTGTATGATCATCCTGCTGACGACCTATGTCTGGCCATCAGTTTGGGGATGGAAAGCTATGGACTTGGTGAGTTTGGTGTCCAACATTGACTAGAGGCTAGACCAAAATGTGTTGAGGAACTTGTTGTCCCGATCTGAGATGATAGACTGTGGTATCCCAAAGTGCACCCACACTTGTTCAAAGAAGAGTGTAGCAGTGGCTTCTGCTGTGATATTCTTCTTGCAGACCGCCATAATGGCCATCTTCGAGAATCTGTCGACGACCATGAAAACACAGTCGTTTCCATGCTAAGTAGAAGGAAGGCCCGACATGTAATCCATGGAGATGGATTCCCAAGGTCAACTAGGGGTAGGTAGTGGAGTATAGAGGCCTTGCTTCTTGATGGTCGGTCTGGCAATGGTGCAAGGAGTGCAGGATCTGATGTACTTCCCGACATCTTATCGAAGGTTTGGCCAATACAAATACTTCTGCAGTACTGCCACTGTTTTCTCGACCCCGATATGCCCAATAACTCGACTGTAGTGTGCTTCCCAAATCATCTTGGCACGCTCGCTTGAAGGAACACAAAGGTGTCCCAGGTGACATAGCAGTGCATCCTGGAGGTGAAAATTTGGAACTTGCGTACCCTCCAAGAGTGTCTTGTATGTGTGGCCAAATTCCGGATCGCTCTTGTAGAAAAGCAGCCAATCAGAAGTCTCATGCCCACAAGAGTTGAGAATGGTGGTGAGCGCCACGATCGGTGGTCGGCTAAGGCAGTTGACAACGTTATTGGTGCTGCCCTTCTTGTACTTGATGTTCAAATGAAACTGTTGCAGATATGTGGACCACTTCTGATGGCGATCGTTCTGCAACTTCCCCTGTGTTTGTATGAACTGCAGGTGTAGGTGGTCTGTGTGAATGACCATTTCCTTCTCCAAAATGTAATGCTTCCATTGTCAGCAAGCCTGCAAAATGGAATACATTTCTTTGTCATAAGTGGGATACTTGCAGACAGTGTCGGACAATGTCTCACTGTGATATGCCACTGGATGCCCCTGTTGAGTAAGAACTGCCCCAATAGCATAGTCAAAGGCATCTGTCTCGATCTCAAATGGTTATTGCAAGTCTGGTAATGTGAGCACTGGGGCAGAGCAGAGGCAATGTTTCAATTCTACGAATGCCTTCTGTTGAGATTTCGACCAAAAGAATTTTTCTTTCGCTCCCATGGTGACTTGAGTCAAGGGCCAAGTGATATGAGATAATCCCAATACGAACCTGCAGTAGAAATTAGCAAGACCTAGAAATCTACGAAGCTCTGTTAGAGTGGTTGGGGCTGGGCAATCTCGAATGACTTGGATCTTGGTTGGATCCACATGTAGCCCCCGTTCATCAATAATGTATCCCAGATAGTGAACTTGGGTCATGCCAAAAGTGCACTTCTCCAAATTGGCATACAACTTGTATTGCCGCAGTGTTTGGAGGACCTGTCGGATGTGGTGGAGGTGCACTTCCCAAGTCTAACTGAAGATCAGGATGTCATCCAAGTACATTACTACAAATCAGTTGGTGAATGGCCACAAGATGTCATCCATTAGCCTCATGAAGGTTGCGGAAGCATTTGTCAACCTGAAAGGCATGACCAACCATTCGCAAAGGCCCTCCTTGGCTTTGAAGGCAGTCTTCCACACATCGGAGGGTTCGATTGGTACCTAGTGATACCTAGACTTCAAGTTGATCTTGCTGAAATTTTTCGCCCCTTTGAGTTGGTCCAGAAGGTCATCAATCCGTGGGGTCGGGTACCTATTCCAGATAGTGATCTTGTTCAGTGCCCGATAGTCAATACAGAGTCTCCAAGTCCCCATCCTTCGTCTGCACCAACACGATCGGGCTCCCAGAGGACGATGAACTCGGCCAGATGTGACCTTTCTGTAGTAGCGCCTGAATCTGCCTCTTGATTTCATCGTTTTCCAGAACAAAGCGCCGATAGATCGGTCCATTGGGCAGCGATGCACCTGGGGTCAGATCGATGGGGTGCTTGACCTGACAGTTCAGAGGCACCCTTGTGGGTGAGGTGAAGATGTCCCCGTACTCCTCCACGACCTTGTCCATTTGTTGTTGTCGTGCGGAGGAGCGCTATCTGGAGGTCGTGGCCACAGTCTTCTTCTTGCCTTGAGGGTGAATCATCAGGAAAACAAATTTCCCGGTTTTGGAAATGAGCTTACTGCATTGTTTTGCAGTAACCATAGAGATAGCGGCAGGCGTTGGTACGTCTACTATCTTGTACAACTTATTGCTCAAAGTAACAATAACAGCGCGAGGCTGAGCCTCATACACAGCATGTCGCTTCCACAAGTATGGTTGGCTTAATAATACATCACAAACATCAAGAGGAGCAATGTCACATAATACCTCATCCGTGAAGGGCTTGATGCTGTAGGGAAGGCGACACTGCTGGCTGACGCAAAGATCCCGTCCTTGGTGAAGCCACCCGATGGTGTACGACTGTGGGTGTGCGGTGGTCGACAAACCCAACCGCTTCATGACCTCTGCTGAAATGAGGTTCTTTTGGCTCCCACTGTCGACATTGAATTGTAGCGGGAAACCCTTTACCCACATCTGGGAGTGGAAGAGATGCTCCTCCTCTGGATCATCTGGTTCCTCCTGTTGGATCTCCGCGGTGGCAACAATGGCGTTGGAGTTAGCATCAATAATCTGCTTCCCTTTATCATTCCCCTTGTCGGGTTCTGATTCAAAGTCGGAGCATGCATCTGATTCAGAAGCCCTCATCTCGACCACCAATGACTGTTTGGCCCGACACTCACATGTGTTGTGAGTGGAGCTCTTATGGAACTCACACCACTTTCCCGTGTCCTTTGGCTTCGCGGTGTTGTTCTTTACTTGCGTCTTTGGCAGGATGTCTTGGGCCGCCATGCCTTGGCTTTGTCCTTTGTTCTGTGGTTTTGGGGTACCTTTCCCTTGCTTTTGATTCGCAGATTCAAAGTCTCGCTTCTTCTGTTTCCCACAGTGGGTTTTCCACTAGTCCTTGACATGGGGGGTAGCTTTGACTTTTGAGATTTTGTTTATTTGGGGTAGCATCGGATGTGCTCTAGCTCCCAAATTTTGTGGAGGGACTACAGTACACTTGATCTACAAGACCCAGAAAAGGATTTGGTAAATTTCATTTGGTTTGGGAGATATTTAATTAATTAATTATTTTAATGTATTTCCTAAGTCTAAACTTAGGAAAATTAAATGACTAAAGTTAATTAAATTAAACATGTGATGAAATTGTCTTAAGTCGCACGGATCAAGCTTTCTTTTAATTTTAGCCATTGATTCAAGATCTGATCATTTTCGTTGGTTTCCCAACGAGAAAAGTATAAAGGAAAGGCTTGGGGTCATTTGTAAAGACACAGAGGCAGAGCACTGAAGCTAAACTGAGATTCTAGGGTAGGGTTTGCTAAGAATTGTCAGAAGTGTTTCAGCTGCAGAGAGGGGAGTTTAGGCAAAGGGGATGATTTGATCCTAGTGTCTAGAATCAGCAAGAGACAGAGAGCAGCTTCAGAACGGCAGCGCAGAGGAGCAGGGGCTTCAGCAGCAAGAGGGCAGCAGCTGCGCAGCACAGGGGCAACCTCAACTACGTTGGTGTTGTGCAGTCACTCCCAGGGTAGCGTAAGGTAGCTGGAAACCCTCAGAGGTTACACAAAGACCCTTAGGGGCAGCGTAGGGATTGCGTCACCCAGTCTGGGGTAACGTAGCTCTTTCCAAGCCAGCATTGAAGGATGCAGGGGCTGTAGAGGCTGATGTAGGGGCTTTAGGGGTAGCGCTGGGGTTTCTAGGGCATAATTTTGGCCAAGTCCTGTAAATCCCATTTGAGGGTGTGGATCAGTCAATATTTTCGCTTCAGAACAACTGGTGAGTTGCAGATCTATTTTATCTCTGTCGGGTTTTCCAAATTTGGAACCCAGATTTGCTGTATTAAAATTTTTTTCTTAATAATAAAACCCTCTAGCAACGAGAGACCGAATTTCCCGCATTGGATTTTTCCGGGGACTATTTGTCTAGAAATTCGCTGTGTCACTTTGTCTGTGTGCATGTACTTTTTTCTAGTTCTGAATTGGTGAAAGTCTATTATGTGTTTTGCTTTGATGTTAATCTGAATTATTCAATTAATAACTTAATTAAGTAGGAGGAGCATAATCAGATCTAACAGTAGATTTCTGCATAATTGTAACGTTCAAAAATTTTCACATGGTATCAGAGCAATTGCAGATCTAGGAGGGTCACCAGCAGAAGACTGAAGGTTCTTGCTGCAGGAAGCAGCAGGAAGTGCAGCAGAAAGGTAGATCTGAAGGGGCAACGCAGTTTTCAGAGAAGCAGAGTTACGCAAAGGGCAGGGTGACGCAGTTTAACGCTGTCTCCCAGCTGGCCTACGCACTTACTGCATAGAGGCGACGTAGAGACAGCACTGGGATTGACTGAAGCCAGCCAGTGTGACGCAGATCTGAAACTGTCAGATCTAGAAGAGCCTGAAGCAGAGCTGCAAAAATTTAGAAGGTGCTGGTGGGGTTAAATTTCTGAAGTTTTCAAATTTTTAGCCTAAGCACTAGTGACAAAGAGCGGGAGGAGATCAACTTCTCAAAGAGTTTCTAGCGAAAGAAACTTGCAGATTGATCAGAGGATCAAAGAGAGATGAATCATTGTTGATTTGGCAGATTTCCAAGAAGGGAAATCAGTTGTCAGAGGGAGCAGAAGGTGCCTATTTCTCCAAGAGCCTTAGATGCAGATCTCTATTAAAGAGAAAGGAAGCTCCGACACATTTATGAGAAGATGGATCCTCATGGATTGCGTGATCATGACAGATTGGATGGCCTATCCAACTTTTCAGTATGGAAGGCTAGGATCCTGATAGTGCTAGAGGCATATCATCTAAGAGACCATGTAGAACAAGTTTTGGCCACACCGACTGATGCAGATCTCCTAAGGAAGCACAATGAAGCTACTGGACATGCCAAGCAGTTAATCATGGATGGAATTAAGGACCATATTGTCCCACATATAGCTGAAAAGAAGACAACTAATGAGATGTGGAAGGCCTTAACTTCCCTATATGAGGGAAAGTCTGTCCAAAGGAAGATGCTGTTGGAGACTCAGATGCAGTCATTCATGATGACCAAGGGAGAAGACATGGAACATTTCCTCTTCAGATTGCAGTCGATAAAAAATCAGTTGACTGCAACAGGTGCTAAGGTGGAAGATGTGCTAATGGCCAGGACTGCTCTCAACACAGTCACATATGAGTGGGAAACCTTTGTCGAAAGCATCTTGGGCAGCGCGGACCTCATAGATTGGGATAGCTTGTGGGCAATTTTGTGTCAAGAAGAACTTCGCAGAATCACTAAGAAGAAGTACAGCTCTGGATCGAGCAAAGTGAAGAAGGAAGATGAAGATGCAACCTTGGCATCAAAGAGGTAGCAGGGAAAGAAGAAGAAAGATCTATCAAATATCAAGTGCTTCCAGTGTGATGAATTAGGAAATTTTGCCAGCAATTGTCCTCAGAAGAAAAAGGACAAGGAAGCTTCTTCTTCCATGGCTGTTGTGGTGGATGATGGGTCGGAAGATGATGCAACCATGAGCGCTCATGAACCACGAAAGTGGGGCGACATGGATCTATAGAGGAGTTACCGAATGATGGCGAGATCCTTGAGCAACTCATCTCTTAGATCACATCCGAGCTACAGGAGCCTTAAGACAGTAGCGGGACAAGTGGAGCAGTAGGTGCATAGATCACAGATGAAGCAGAGGCAGATTTGAAGGCTGCAGGGAGCAACGGCAGTGCAGATGCAGCAGCAACGTAGAAGCAGCAACAACGTAGAAGCAACAACCGCGTAGGGGTTGATGTGACTTCAACAACGCAGAGCAGAGTTGCTTACGCAGAGTAGAGCTGCAGCAGCGTGGAGGCTTCAGGAGGACAACGCAACACAACAACAACGTGAGGGATTTCAGCACAAGGGATTGATGTGACTTCAGCAGTGCAGAGGGAGTCTGCTTACATAGTGCAGAGCTGTTGCTGTGCATCATCCTTCAGATGCCAGCACAGATCAGTAGCCTATGGAGCTTTAGTGATGAGGATGCAGCCCAACTGACTTGTCTGTCAAAGATTGGGTAGGAGATTCAGTTGTTTCTCTCAACAACTGAAGTTGTAGTGCAACAGATCAGCAGTGGCAGTGCTATGAGCAACACAGATGCAACAAATTGAGAGGGAGCTACAGTACAAATGTTGCAGTGGCAGTGGCAGCATCATGGGCAACAGTACAGAATGGCAGCAGGCCAAGCATCAGCAGCACAGAAACCAGTGCCCAAAATCTTGTAATGCATGGTGTGATGTATTGCTAGAGCACACTCCAGATGCTAAGAGGGAGTGTTGAGATTTTGTGTATTTGGGGTAGCATCGGATGTGCTCTAGCTCCCAAATTTTGTGGAGGGACTAGAGTACACTTGATCTACAAGACCCATAAAGGGATTTGGGAAAATTCATCTGGTTTGGGAGATATTTAATTAATTAATTATTTTAATGTATTCCCTAAGTCTAAATGTAGGAAAATTAAATAATTAAAGTTAATTAAATTAAACATGTGATGAAATTGTCTTAAGTCACAAAGATGAAACTTTTTTTTAATCTTAGCCATTGATTTAAGATCTGATCATGGCTGTTGGTTTCCCAACGAGAAAATTATAAAGGAAAGGCTTGGGGTCATTTGTAAAGACATAGAGGTAGAGCACTGAAGCTAAGCTGAGATTCTAGGGCAGGGTTTGCTAAGAATTCTCAGAAGTGCTTCAACTGCAGAGAGGGGAGTTTAGGCAAAGGGGATGATGTAATATCCCCAAATGGGATATTTTACTAAATTTGCATAAATTTACTTGAACCCAAAATTATGTTGTAAAATCAACATGCATTTAACAAAAGATTGCCATGTAAAATAAAAACACATAAAACACTGCAATCTAATACCACATAGAAAAGGAAGAATCTCAGCTTTTATTATAAACAATAACGGGTTTACATATAGGTCTGACCCAGAAAGAGCTGAGATAGAGAACTGGCCAACAATATAATCTGCGCACTGCTACACTGCGATGGCCTCCAAAACTGAACTGCTGCACTCTCCCTCCGGCAACAACTATCACTGAATCCACTGAAGCATCTGTTGAAGATATGAATGATCCTCACTCCAATATCTCTGAAGGTCTGCGAAACTTTTGAATGAAGTCTCCTCAAAGAGAGTTGGGTTTTTGTCCAACACTCACAAATCACCCGAGGGTTTCCATCCTAGGGCTACGACTGAAGTAGAGAACCACGTCTCAAACCTCTCATACAAGAAAATGATATGATCCAAAGATATCTCTCAATGGCCTCCTCCCTTTCTTTTATAGATCTCTAGGAGCCTTCTAGAGCCTTATTTTAATATTATTTTATTCATGGAGCACTTTTCCCTCTTATTAAAATATTCCTTTTTAATGCAGAAAAGGGTAAATCGGCTACCACGCATTCTCCGGTCACTAAAACTCGTGTCCAACCGTCCCATCTTGTAGGTATCCTCGTCTCGGTTCTAATGAGCTATTACACTAAGGTGTTCCATCATGTATTCCTCCAGAAATGCCACCTTGAGCGTAATCAGCAGAGTTAAGACCACAAATAACTCAAATTTCCGAAAGTTGTCGGAATGCACTGGAACAAAAGCCAAATTGCTCGGATGATGGAATATATCAACCAAATGCCACCCGACTGCATAGAAACTCCTCAAAACCCCTCCAAAGAGCCCCTGGGCCTGCTGACGACACCAACCTGTACCTGTGACCGGTCTGCTCCTAACTTTGGAAGTCCATCCTAGCCCTGTCATAGGTGACACCAAAAAAAGGAATATTACAGACCTTCTGCCCCAAGATTTCTTGCCCTCAAGCAATCCAAATATGTGGGCCACCTTGTGGGCCCGATGCAACTGAGACCTAATGCCTGGATCATATACAAACCCATGGGTGTTGCTATGCACCTATGTCAAGCCACTCGGAATAGACCCCTTAATGCCGGGATCCCAAACTGATATCTCATTGAACCGGTCAATAAACAATCTTCCCAGACCACAACGCCACCATGGCCAAGCATCGCCCAAGTTCCACAGCTTGGACTGCGCACTGCCTTTGGCTATAGCTGATGCCCCATGAAGTGAAGTCTGCCAGCAAGCATCAATGCTCCCCGACTCTTATTGTGTTGTACCTCTAATTGTATAAGCTGCCCCACCAACTGTGTACCAACTCATCACCTCTCTCCAATCCAAGTCCTGACTCAATCCCATGCTGATCTTGCTCTCCTGAAATCGGGATGGAGTGCTGAAGAAATGACGGCCTGTGTCCCACTGCCAGTTGGAATATGTAACATCTGCTATGTCTACGGGCCCCTACTCTGTCGTGCTCCCTACGAAGAAAATCGTGAAATCAAGAGGGTACCATCTTGCCAATCTATCCTGGAAGAAGAATCCAATGTAGTGTCAATTGCATACGAAATATGCCTAGAGAGCTGTCGCCAGCTCATAATCACATCACGCTGCTTTGTCCTGTCTGCTGACGAAATCTGGCTGTAGAAGGAAACCCCTCTCTATAATGGGCCAAAGTGGGCAAGATATGCTGCAAGCCCCATCGATGTACTCCTGGAGAGTGCTATTCACTAAAAGTACTGCAACTCTGCTGACTCCATGTACACCTATCTGCACCTCATCAATGTGTCGGCCCAAAGATGGATGTTCCACCATCTCCAACAACTCATCCCTCTCCTGATCGGGAATGTAATGCTCCTGCTGTCCACTAGACCCCTGCCGAACTATCCCATCAACCTCCAACATCTCCAGAGGATATGGATCTGCAACTGTTGTCACCGTACTTGGTGTCTGTGTATCTGATTGCTCCTCCTCAGTGGCTGACGCCAAGGTTAGCCGCATATATATCATAGACTCAATGTGAGCCTCCATCTGGCTCTCCCTCAAGGGACTATCATGCATGATGTGCATAGTATCCTCCTCTGCTGACTCAGGCTCCATCATATGCTGCTCTGGCTGAATCGTCACAAGTGACTCATTACCCAGAGTATCTACTATAGAGTCCCCTAACTGCTCACCCTGCACACTGGAATGTAGCTCCGGCCTACCGTCATCAACTCCGCATGACTGCTCTCGCTCCCCAGAAGCATCCTCAACTGATCCCATGGACTCATCTGAAGAAGAGTCCTCACCTTGATCTACAGAAGGAAGGCCCTTTTGTTCTGCCTTTGCCTCGTCATCTACATCACTCAAGCATGAGTGATCAGGCCCCCAAGGTTCTTTGCAGATGAAGCAAAGTCCCTTCCTCCTCAGCTCATTTTTGCTGCCAGATCCACCAAACTGGAGCAGCTCCTCCCTGGTCAACTATCTCCTGAATAGCCCAATATTCTGCTCAACCAGCCCTTGGGCTAGCTAATAAGCAACAGGTGAGACCAACTGCTCTCTCCTCTAAATGCTCAGCAACCTGGTCTGCAACTCTCGACAAATGGTCTCATGGTCTCTCATACATGACGACAGGATGGACTGCATGTGTGCTATGACAGTGTCAGGATGATGTCTCCTAATGCTAAAAAAGCATTGGAACATCCACAGAATCAAGTAATCACACTCAAGATCAAACATGATGACATACGTCTCAAATGTGGCCATACTCCTAAAATCTCAAGCTTCTTCCCGAAGGTAAACCTTGCATTGTTGTCCAAATCCTGAAAAGTCTCTACTATCAATCTCATAATCTTCCTCATAACATCATCATTGTAGGGAGCTATAGGTGCGGTCAACTTCATGATGTTACCGAGGCATGATGCAACTGGAAGTTTGACCCCCTGACAAGGTTCCTCCAAGAATTTGGGTTGTATAAGAGCAAGCATAGTTGGTTTTAAAGCCCAAATCAATTTCTTTCCTTCTTCTTGGCTTATTTCGGACAAAAGTTCATTAAGCTCATCGAGTTTGGACAAAACTCTCCATGTCATCTTCATGTGTTTCAAATCTGTTCCAAGTGCAAAAATTCTGTGACCAATCCCCAATTCTCCATGCAAATCTTTTCGCTGTCCTTTTTGAAGGCTGGCATAAATCCCTCTTGAAAAGGGTTTGCTGTTCAATTTTGTTTTCTAGTCATTTGTTGCATGGTGGTTCAAGGAACCAATTTTTATTCTTCTCAAGCTGTTTAGGAACCCCTCCATGGTCCAACCAATGATATGATCACTATTTTTCTGAGTTTAATGCAATTTCTGTGTAATTTCAGGTTATGCCAATGTAAAATTCTGTTATGAAATTTCTGAGTTTTTGGTCATCTTCTCTCAGTGAGAATTTTTGTCAAATAAGTTATAAACACACTGCTGTAGGTAGAACACAATGGCGTTTGCATGACATAACTGATATTTGGTTTAAACTCAAATTTTTAACAAGATTATTGATGGGGATTCATGATTGATATTCTGGGCATTCACACACACTAATAAAAAAAAAAAATCCCAATAGAAATACACTGCAGAGGTTGCAACTTGGCACATGGCATACGACAACACTGTTGTACGCTGTCCCACAATCTTTAAATGCTACAACACTTACAAGCTGCTCCAGACAGTCTTACCCTAAACAACCTTGAACTACTTTACGTTCTGTCTTCTATAGCAACAAAATACGACCCTTTTTTTTTTACTTCACTCTGCTCAGGATGTTTGAGGACAGTGGACCGATATCATACACATAAATACTCTGCTTCTTTCTTGCATCTAACCCCGTGATACATCTCCCTAAACTCAGTGGTCATCCATACGTAGCAATGATACCAACCTCAAAAATTTGTTACACGCATTCCTTTGCGAGAAAGAAATATTTCGGTCCTCTGAAAGAGAGAGCAGCATCAGCCCTCTACAATCTGTGCATTTGGCCCTAAAACCCGTGAATCAAGCCCGCGTAATGAAACGCTGCCTTAATCTTACAGCGCATACCCAACTCATGCCTAGAAGTCGACTCTCCATGACTCGTCCACCTGCAACTATATCACCTCACAGTTCTTAATAATTGTCCACCCTCCAGTTCACTTATACGCTCAATTAATTTATGTGGGCCATGCCCGATGTAAAAACTCTCCCAACGATAGAAATACGACCCCAACAAAGGAAAATTTGTTTAGTCATCGAAGATGAGGAGATTCGATCTCTTTTCCTTCAAGAAGTTCTCGTCCCGACTGTAGAAATGCGTCCAACAAGGAAGGGAAGGGGTTCCAGAACTTGTCTAATGGCACAAGAATTTCGATCATCTTTGCTGCTTGCGCCGGTCACAAAAGATTTTAATCATAGTTGAGGGTGATAGCAGTTTCTTCCTGCAACTCGATCTCTGGGGTCGAATAACTCGACCTTTTCTCTCTGAAAATATCCCTTTAAGTTTGGCAACCAAACCTGGGCTCTTGCACGTTAATTGGATCCTTTGCGATTCTGCCCTGAAAAAATGCGAGCGGCCTGATCTGCACGTGTTCTCGCTGCACAGACTAAACCATAGTCCATCATTCACTAAAAACACACGCTACCGCTTCCAGATCGAAGGATTTGTCACTGTCTATCCCTGAGTTGAGACAGATGCGCGGATTTGGAATGCGTGGCCCGACGTGGAGAGGGAAATGCACCACCAACCGCACAACACTTAGATTTCTTGGGGTAATGATGCGTTGGCTGGCCCCTACTCTACCGGTCACACTGAATTATTGTGGGCCTTGTCGTCTCCTTCACAGCAGTGACACGACCCAAATGCACATCGACAGTCAAAAGAAATCGAACCTTATACTTGCCAGCTTATTTGAGAAATCATCAATGTTCAAAGAAATCGAACCTTGCTTGGCCACTTTAATTTTACGGGTCCACTTAAAATAATATGCCCCTTCTAATAATTTGATGGCCGCGTCTCTTTCAATGTAATAGTCAATTTGCGGCAAGCTTATTAAGTAGCAGACAAATTAGCAAGAATTTAGCAAGAATTTGTCTGACACTTGGTAAGGATTTTTTTTTTTTTTTTGTAGGATGGTTAAAACAAATTTCTCCAGGGTTGTCAAAATAAGCAAATGAGTTGGAGAGTTCAGCACTTTGCGGAATTACTGCAAATAATCCTGAAACCCTAGAACCATAATCGCTGCAACTGAAGACTGGAAATCAGCAGGCTGATCCAAGATTGAAGCTCTGATACCACTGTAATATCCCCAAATGGGATATTTTACTAAATTTGCATAAATTTACTTAAACCCAAAATTATCCCATAAAATCAACATGCATTTAACAGAAGATTGCCATGTAAAATAAAAACACATAAAACACTGCAATCTAATACCACATAGAATAGGAAGAATCTTAGCTTTTATTATAAACAATACCGGGTTTACATATAGATCTGACTTAGAAAGAGATGAGATGGAGAACTGGCCAACAATATAATCTGCCGCATTGCTACACTGCAATGGCCTACAAAACCGAACTGTTGCACTCTCCCTCCGGCAATAGCTACCACTGAATCCACTGAAGCATCTGTTGAAGATCTGAATGATCCTCACTCCAATATCTCTGAAGCTCTGCGAAACTTTTGAATGAAGTCTCCTCAAAGAGAGTTGGGTTTCCGTCCAACACTCACAAATCACCCGAGGGTTTCCGTCTTGGGGCTACGGCTGAAGTAGAGAACCACGTCTCAAACATCTCATACAAGAAAATGATATGATCCAAAGATATCTCTCAATGGCCTCCTCACTTTCTTTTATAGATCTCTTGGAGCTTTTTAGAGTCTTATTTTAATATTATTTTATTCATGGAGCACTTTTCCCTCTTATTAAAATATTCCTTTTTAATGCAGAAAATGGTAAATCGACTACCATGCCTTCTCCGGTCACTAAAACTTGTGTCCAACTGTCCCATCTTGTAGGTATCCTCGTCTCGGTTCTAATGAGCTATTACACTAAGGTGTTCCATCATGTATTCCTCCCGGAATGCCACCTTGAGCGTAATCAGCTGAGTTAAGCCCACAAATAACTCAAATTTCCGAAAGTTGTCTGAATGCACCAAAACGAAAGCCAAACTGCTCGGATGATGGAATATATCAAGCGAATGCCACCCGACTGCATGAAAACTTCTCAAAACCCCTCCAAAGAGCCCCTGGGCCCGCTGACGACACCACCCTGTACCTGTGATTGGTCTGCTCCTAACTCTGGAAGTCCATCCTAGTCCTGTCATAGGTGACACCAAAAAAATGAATATTACAGATGATATGATCCCAGTGTCTAGAATCAGCAAGAGACAAAGGGCAGCTTCAGAAAGGCAACGTAGAGGAGCAGGGGCTTCAACAGCAGGAGGGCAGCAGCTGCGCAGCGTAGGGGCAGCCTCAACTACGCAGGTGTTGCGCAGTCACTCTCAGGGCAGCGTAAGGTAGCTGGAAACCCTCAGAGGTTACACATAGACCATTAGGGGCAGCGTAGGGACTGTGTCACCCAGTCTGGGGTAACGCAACCCTTTCCAGGCCAGCGCTGAGGGACGTAGCGGCTGCAGAGGTTGACGGAGGGGTTTCAGGGGTAGCGCTGGGCTTTCTAGGGCCTAATTTTGGCTAAGTCCTGTAAATCTCGTTTGAGGGTGTGGATCAGTCAATATTTTGGCTTCAGAACAACTGGTGAGTTGCAGATCTATTTTATCTCTGTTGAGTTTTCCAGATCTAGAACCCAGATTTGTTGTATTCAGAAAAACTCTTAATAATAAAACCCTCCAGCAGCCAGAGACCGGTTTTCCCGCATTCGGTTTTTCCAGGTACTATTTGTCCAGAGAATCACAGTGTCACTTTGTCTATGTGTGCATGCACTTTTTTCTAGATCTGAATCGGTGAAAGTCTGTTATGTGTTTTGCTTCGATATTAATCTGAATTATTCAATTAATAACTTAATTAAGTAGGAGGAGCATAACCAAATCTAACAGTAGATTTCTGCATAATTGTAACAGTAAAAAATTTTCACATTAAGGGGTGCAAATATAATCTTCTCCTGATCGGAAAATTCATGAACTGAGAAATATCCTTCTAATAGATTCAACCATCTATCTATGACGTCTGCATCTATTTGGCCCTCAAATATGGGAATGTTAAAGTTTACTTGTACCTTAAAAGGAGTTGCGCCTCCAGAGTGGCTGCTAGATGCAGATGCACTGCCGGTGGGCAGTCGTTGAAGGATCTGGGCAAAGTTATCCATCATCGCTTTCTTCGTTTTTCGAGGGCCTCCTCGAGCAATATTTTGGTAGGATCTACTGCTCCCTCATCTTTCTTTTCGTCCCCCATGGGCGGCCGTCGGGGTTTGCGAGACTGATCTTGCAAAGGTTCAACCAGATCGAGCCCTAACTCCTTATACCCTGACCTCGTTGGGGACATGCAAAAAAGGATCGAGAAAGTGCAGACTGCTCTGATACCACTAACCCATATTTATGCAGGAATGCAACAGAATACATGTATAACCATAAATACAAAGATGCAATGGAAATAACACTTCATTTCATTAATAACAAATAATTGAAATTTGTTTACAGACCGAATGGAAATAAACTAGCGAGGGCGCTGGTAGCTTATCTCTGAGAAGAGATGTGGTGGCTACAAGCCTCTGAATTGTGTTACAATGAGGCTCTAGGACCTATTGATTATTGAGAAAAAATGGAAAACCCTAAACATCCAAAAACCTAACCCTAGGAGATGAAGCGCCAAAACTATGGGCCTCGTTTGGGTAAATTGGTACATCAACTTCTTGGGGACGTAACTTTGGCATACAATCTCCGTTTGACGCGCACAATACCTCGTTAGAAAGATATATCCGAGGACTACAACTTTTGATGTGAGCAACATCAAAGGAACTTCCACGTATCGGTTTTCCCAAAAAATGTCGTTTAGGGCCTCAAAACAGCTCCAAAAGTTCAGGACCCGAAAAACTGCTAAAAATAGTAAACTGTGCTATAATTAAGGAAACTGAAAAATTGAAAGAAACAATGGTGGGGCCCCAAGTGGAATAGGCGAGTGGCCACCAATATCCACCTGGATCAACCAAGGCGAGAAGCAACGGTAAAGGGATCAAAGTCAAGAAGGAGAAAGAGGAAGATGCGGCTCTCGCATCAAAGGGACGGCAAGGGTAACAGAGAAGGAAGGAAAAAGATGCCTCGAAGGTCAGATGCTTCAGATGTGGAGAAATGGGACACTTCGCCACGCAGTGCTCTTTGAAGAAGAAGGGCAAAGAAGAGAAGTTTGACTCGAAGGCTGCTCCAGTTCAGGTTGATGAGGAGGATGATGATGGATGCACCATGAGTGCTCATACACCTAAGAAGTGGGGCGATATGGAGCTGTAGATTGGAGCTATAGATGAAGGGACAGGATCCTTGAGGTGCCCAAACTCTTGGATCACATATGGCTACGGGAGCCCTTAATGATAGTAGCAGAATGATGGGAGTCAGTTGGTGTGAGGGATGATGGAGCGACAATGGCAGAGCTAGAGCGCCAAAGTCTAAAGTAGCGCAGAGCAGAGGCAACAACAGCGACGCAGTGCATAGCAGTGCTTACGCAGTGCATAGCAGCAACAACGCAGTAGCATCAGAGGGTTAGCGGAGATTAGCAGTAGAGGAAGCTTCAGCATTGATGTGCATCTAGACTGACTAGTATGTCAAGATTTGGGATGTCTTTCAATTGCTTAACTCTTAGCAACTGAGTTGCAGTGCAGTAGTGAGGAGTGGCAGAGCTATGGGCAACATGATGCAGCTTTTTGAGAGGGAGTTGCAGTATAAATGCAGCAGTGACAGTGGCAAAGTCATGGGTAGCAGTACAAATTGCAGCATCGCAATGGATGAGGTGCAGTAGGCCGAGCATCAACAGCGCAGAGGACTAATGTCGTGGATCAGGGTGATGCTTCCGGTGAGAAGTATTACTAGAATTTTGGTTAAATTTACCAATGAAATCGGACCCCCATTGCTGAAAAGGGGCTTCCGCTACAACTGGCTAGAGAGGCAAGGATGCTAATTTCTATTTTCCTGTAAAAAGCTGACACTCTTGACAAATTTTGACAAATTTATGCACATCTGAAAAAAATAGTGGGCTAATAATATCCTGCACGCAAAATCTTGTGGTCCGTAGTTTTTGCTGCAAAATGACCCCCACAAAATCCTGCATGGAACTCGGTGATAAGCTTCTTAGCTTCATTCTCATCAATGCATTTGAGTATTATCCCATTTGGGTTTCTCCATCTAAGGCCATCTTTTAAGATACAATATTTGGATGCCTTTAAATCAGAGAGCCCTCCTTTTATGAGCCACCAAGTGATCAGAACAAGTCAGATTTGTCAAATAATAAATAATGTCCTTATACCATTCGATCCTTTCCATCTTCCGAAGCTCGGGGGAGATAGAGGGTTCAATAACTTCATTCTGGAAAACCATCTCTATGGCTTTCTCATTACTTTCTGTCAACATTTGAGCCAATCCCTGGCCCTTAATAAGCTTGGTCGGTCTAATCTCAAGATCATATTCTTGTATTTTGGTCACCCATCTGGCACAAGTTCCCAAGCAATCAGTTTGAGTTAAAATATCTTTGCTAGCTAAGTGCAAAACAAATGCAACAATTGTTTAGTAGCCCACATATGTCCTGAAATGCTTAAGGGACTTGACCAATGCATAAACCTGTTTTTCAATAATGTTGTACTTTAATTTTGAATTCTGCAAGGATTTTCTCATGAAAGCAATTGGCTGCTCATAGCCATCTTTGTTTTTCTGCAAGAGAACACCTGCTATAGTGTCTTCGGAAGCAAATGAAAAGATCATAAAGTCCTTTGAATAATATGGGCTAACCAAGACAGGAGCTTTGGCTATGGCATCTTTGATATTTCAAAATCTTATCTTACCTTCCTCTTTCCAAATAAACTTTGCATCTTTCTTTAGAAGACATTGTATAGGTTTAGCAATTTCAGTATAGTTCAAAATGAATCTCCTGAGGAAATTTGTTTTACCCAGGAAGGACTGCAGGGACTTAAGATTATGAGGTAATGGAATTTGCTGAATAGCCTCAACTCTTTCAAGATCAATTTTGACACCATCCTTGGAAATGATATGTCCCAATAATTTCCCTTCGGTCACCCCAAATTCACTGATATGCCAAATTCATGACATTTGTCAAAAACCTTCTTCAGATGGTTGATATGAGCTTTAACATCCTTAGAGAAAATAGTAAGGTAATCCTGATAGATCTCAATGATTTTTCCAATTAATCCCTTGAAAGCATAATCCATGGCCCTCTGAAAAGTAGCCCCTGCATTTGTTAACCTGAAGGGCATTTTGAGATATTCAAAAGTACCACAAGCTGTGGTGAAGTGGTCTTATGACAATCTTCTTCCTCAACCCAAACTTGGTTATAACTAGAAAAGCCGTCCAATAATGACATCATACTAGACCCGATTATCCTTTGCAGCATATTTTCCATGCTGGGCAGTGGATAATTATCTTTTTTACAAGCCAAGTTAAGATTTCAAAAATCAACACATAGCCTGATAGTGCCATTCTTCTTTCGAACAAATACCAGGTTCGAGCACCATAAGGAATGCCAAGTCTGTCTAATGATACCAGCAACAAGCATTTTCTGTAACTCTTTCTGAATGAGAGGGGCGAACTTAGGATTGATTTGCCTAAGTTTCTGCTTAGAAGGCTTGGCCTCTTCATCCTTTAAAGGAATTGTATGTTGAATAACATCCTTCCTGTAACCCTTGAGATCATCATAAGAAACGGCCATGACATCACGATATTTAATGAGAAAATTGATTAAATCTTCCTTCTCTTCTATAGAAGTTCCTTTGCCAATTCTAACCATTTTTGTGTTTTTGGGAAAACCGATATTTACTTCAATGAATTCTCCATGATCCATATTATTTTCATCAGTCTTCTTGGTGGCATCATTTCTATCAAAGAGTTGTTCCATGGCCACCATATTCCCAAAGGTAGGATTTGCCACATCTTTTCCTTTGAGTTTAGACCCTTCTTCCTTGGGACAAGTTTGGAAATCTTCAAATTCGTCCAAGTGATTAAGGAAACAAACAATTTTCTTTTCATCATCAAATACTTGCGAGTGTTCCACATTATCCTGAACTGATGGTCTGAATATAACTTCCGTTTTGGCCTTATCCTTTATTAAACTGTCAGATACTTGGAAAGTGGAAACGGCTACAACAATCTCATCGACTTGACTATTTTCTTCTCTAGTGACAATGTGTAGGCCAAATGCATCCAATAACTCAATAGTATCCCATACAACGTTTCTGTACTTCTAGATTCTATCATTTTTACATGAGAATATACCCCTGACTTGCTTGATAAAAAGATTTGAGTCACCTTTCACAATTAATGATTTTAGTCTGAGGTCCCCAGCTATTTCTAGTCTCAACAATAAAGCTTCATATTTAGCTACACTGTTAGTAGCTTCGAACTCTAGACGGAAAGCAAATTTGAACACATGCCCGAGAGGTGAGGTTAAAACGATTCCGACCCCTTTACTTGGTTTTGAATGAGCACCGTCAAAACTCATATGCCACATTTCCCCTTTAGATTCTATTTTATCTTTTGGCAAATCTATAGGATCAGAAAGGACAACATAGTTCCCAATGCCAAACTGAATCACAACAGACTCTTCTAAAGGGTCCTTGGGAGGGGCTCTCCCTTCTGAAACTTCCTCGACCTTGGCACAATTATCACATGGAACAGAGGAAGGGGTGGCTTGGTGCTCATCTCTAGGAATTTTTTCTGGAGGAATTTTGGTTTCCTTTGTGACTAAAGTATTCTGAACCGGACTTTTGATCATCTCACTAATAGGTACATATATTTTCACTTGGCTGATCCATTCCCCCAAATTGAAACGAGGATTAACTTTAAGAAAATCACGAATCAACTCTTCTATGTCTTGGGCAGATTGTTCTTTAAACCAATCCTCATTTTCATTTTCAATATTGCTTAAGTTAAGAGTTTCAACACTACGACTATTATCCATAACTTCCATCCAATCTTTTAAAGGCAAATGCAACTCTTTTCCGAACATATTGATTTGAGGATCAGGAGGCCTTTTCTCAGCAGGAGGATTTCTTCTTGGCCATGTATTATCACCTTTAGATTGTATATTTAGAATTTGAATCATCCTAGACTGTATGTCACTCATTTGCCTTGTATGCTCAATGTTCATTTCCCTAATCAATCGGGTCAATTCTTTAACTGATTTTGGTTCTTCTTCTTCAATTTCTTTCCGCTTAGACTTGATTGGACCTCTTTCAAAACCTGGGATTTCTGACTTTCCCAAGGCTTTCTTGTCCTTTTCCAATTCTTCATTTGTGCTTTGGGCAACAACTAGAGTATTGGGGTGAGCATGTCTTATCACATACTGAGTCTCTACATGGTAAGCCTCAAGATATTGTTCCAAAACTGTCTTGTCAGGAGGTTAGTAGTCTTGAGTCATATGCTTTAAAAGTTTATTAAATCTTTGGTTAAAGTCCTCCATTGTTTCATTCTCTCTTTTCTTAATAGTGTTGAATTCTTTAACGAAGTACATTCCTTCTCTCTTTTCTCCATATCTATCTCTTAATGAATCAAGGAGGGCTCTCAAGGAATCAAAAGCATTATCAACTTTATCATGAAACTAGTCGAGAGCATCATCTTCTAAGGAAAGAGCAAACAACTTCATTTAGACATCTTCATGGTTGTAAGCAGTAGCATGAGCGAATATTTGGATGAAACTGTCGAACTTCTTTATATGAGCTTCAACATTAATAACATTGTTTCCTTGGAAGATTGGCAGTTTTCTCATAGTGGACTCATTTGGCAGATCATGTGGATATCCCTAGATGTTGGTGAAGTTGCAAGCCTTGTAAAAGTCACCCATGATGTCTTGATTTATAGGATTAATGAAAAGAAAATGGAGATCAAGGAGAGCTTCCTGTCCGACAAAATTTAATCGCTCTCTAGAATGTGACTTGTTTAACCGGGCTCTTAGAACCTTTTCAGGATCAGGAGCGGGGTTAACGATGCTACTAGGATTCCTTCTAGAGTAAGCTCTTGTGAATGGTTGAACAAGTGGAGTCGCCACCCAAACAAGAAACCAACCTAAACGTCCAGGTGCTGATGGTCAGGATGAACAAGATGAGAAGATAAGTGATAAGAAGAGAGATAAGGTGATGAAAAGATTCAAAATGATGCAAGAAGGGCCCAAAAAATTTGGGGTTGACGGGACTAATGAAAAGATGGAAGATATTTAGAAGGTTATAAGATTAGGAAGAATGTCGTTGAGGCGTTGAGAATAAGATAAACCTATCCCCAACAACGACACCAAAAAATGTTCTGGCATTGGTAGGATAAGGAAGATGAATTTGATTAGCGGATTAAAAAGAGTGATGATAATTGTCGGAAACCTCTACAACAAGTCGATTCGTCCTCGACAACGACACCAAAAAATGTTGTCACTTAGATTTTACAGGCACTGCGACAACCGCTCAGGGCAAGGGCTGTCACTCTGTTCCCCACCCACTACGTTCTTGTTGTCTCCCAACAACAGGGTATGGGGGGTAGTCCCTATGGTAATGAGGTGATGGAAAACAAGTTGAGAACCAACTTGTTCGCGAGACACAGTTGAGTGGCCTAGCTACTTACTAAAATTTATTAAGATTAAGGATTCAATTAGATTTAGCATTGAGACTAGTGCCTTATGGAGTCAAATTTCTTGCTTGTTACAAATTAAAGCCAAGTAACCAGATGGACAACTGTTGCTTAGATGATTAACTAAGCTATATGAAATGCAAGTCCTAAGATTTGGGTGGAATGTAAGGATCTTGGTTATTTTTAAGTTATATGCCTAGTCGAAGTTGAACCTTCCCTTTAATTGTTTTGAGGTCAGTCTTTGGAGTAGGTTGTGGGATGGAAGCCAACGAAAAGCAAGCAAAGGTTTGATTAATGATATCTCCCGCTGTGTTCCAACCACCCAATGCCTCCAGCGCTACAGAGACTGTGGCTCTAACGACTACAAGGTCATTGTTTTAACCACTAGAAATGGCTGAATCTCTCAAGTTAAATGAGAAAGGGTTGTCCTAGGAGTCTATCAACCAAGCTTAAGCTTGGAGGTAACTTACTAATGCAACTGTTCTTAGAATGAAATGCAAAATGGATTGAGTGAGTCTTAAGTTAAGATTGTTTATATGATTCAAGTACTTGAGGTTGATTATCCTATAACGAGAGTACTTAACAATTTATTGAAAGACAAGCTTAAATAAGACCAAGTGCTCAATGATACAAGTGTCAACAATAAACAAGAGATCCTTTATTCAACAATTAGCCAATGAGATTCCAATAACCAGTACTTGAGATAATTGAATATCTTCCAAGATACTTCAACAAGATAGATGCCAATGATGATTCTACAAACCGATTATTAACTATGTTGCACGAGGACCTGTCCCCACCAAAATTCACGGCATTTTCTTCGTCTCAACGATCCGGGTACTTTGGAACTTGTTGGAAACTTCCCCAAATTGTTGGGGACTCCATTGGGGACTTGGAGACTTCCAGGTTGTCCCTCAAAAAATCGGGCACTTTTCTAGTGACTTTAGGATGCCCCCCGATATAATAACATTAAACTTAAAAAAAAATAAAAAATAAAAAATTTAAAACCTAAGTTCTAAACTTTAAAGTCAAAAATAAAAAAACAAAATTTGAAACCTAAACCCTATCACAACCTAAACTTATCAACTAAACTAAACCTATCGCATACTACACACTACACTGCACGGTGTTGGTGAAGGTAAACACTGTTATAGAGACACGACGACGAAGGTAAACATAAGTTGTGAAGGTTGGAGGTAAACATTATGCTCTAGCGAAGGTTGTAGGTAAACATAGGTTGCAAGGGTTGCAGGTAAAAGTCGAGCGAAGTCTGAGACAACAGGCGAAGGTAAACACTAAACAAAGAAATCCATTCATGGAGGCAAAGGTAAACAAAGTTGAGAGAATTCGAGCGTAGGTTGCAGGTGAGGTAAGAGTCGAGTGACAGGGCGAAGTTTGAGACTCTTAATTTGGGATTTATAATTAAATTTTAATGTCTTATTCATGTTTACAGTTTACAATGACTATTCTCCATGAATTAAATTGCCTTCAATTTGAAGTTGTCTCTTTCTGTGGCAAACCTTTTCTTGGCATGAATCTTTGCAATTTCCCTATGCCACAATCTCCATGACTTTAATACCATGTTAAATATATGCAAGAGACAAATAGGAGAGACTAGATGATATATCAATGTGCTACTAAATTACTAGTGGTGTTTTCTATATACGTAGCAAGTTCCATTATTCACTTTAGGAGCCAATCAACTAATTCCCTGAATACATTAACATAAACATCATTTATTATATATAATTTTCACTCTATGACATTATTACTTTTGTATATAACATTTGTTACTCCTGAATAAACATTACAATGGCTAACTCATCTTTAACGCTTAATGTTATAGGGTAAATGGATGGGGTGGTAATACTCTTTGCGCTCTGTAAATAATAGTGATTTCGAATGATTATGATATACATTACATTGATGACAAGTCCCACAAGGTTATTAATTTCTAGACTCTTAATTTTGGATTTATAATTAAATTTTAATGACTTGTTCATGTTTACAGTTTTATTAAATTTTACTTTTAGTCTTTAAAGTTTAGCTGCTACTTAAATTTTGAAATGATTCATCATGCATCATAGAATGATTATGTAGACAATAGTAGATTGTAGGTTGTAGCATACTTGTAGTACTTCTTAAGTTCTTGACAATGGGCAATGATGACGGGATTTGTTTTTGTGATGTGCAATGATGTGTAGTTTGAATTTCAAAATTAGTAATAGTTCTAATTTTTATATTTTAATTTATCATTCCTATTTATGTTGAATTAGTAATTTTTATTTTTATTTTTATTATTTAATAAATATAAAAATTAGATGTTGCACTTGCCATCCCCAACCTGCCGTCCCCTAAAAATTTGGTGGTGCTCCCTAGCCATCCCAGAAACTTGTCCCCCCATACCCCCCATCCCCATAGGCAGTGCAACATAGATTATTAATCATCTTATTACTCAATGCTACTTATTAAGAGATGTTCAATTAAATTCACAAGATACCAATATGCCCAAAGATACTCAATACCAAGGAAAGCTATGATTAAAGTGCTTTGGTGAGTGTTGATTAGATATGAAATTTTGAAACTTAATGGTCAACTCACAACAACAACTATGTTAGCACACTTAACCATGAGCACAAATCCAAAAAATCTGATTCTACTTATCTTTTAGCACAACAGTGAGTAAATCAATGTAGATCCAATAAACAACAAGCATATGGTGACCAAAGATGATCAATGAGATGCCTAACACTTTGCCAATGTAAACTTGAGTTTTGGCACACTTTAAGATGCAATATTCAATGATATATCAGATCTGGAAATACTTATTACAACAGTAAGAAAATATGTAAACATTGAGCTATCAATGCTACAACAAGTGCCAAATTATGCCCAAAATTTAGAATAAGCTTGCCAAATTGAAAAAATTGAATTTTGAGCCCTTTTAGATGTGTTATTCAGAACATATCAGATCTGATTATTCAGTTATGTAGAGATATTTCAGCAAGCTAAAAAACTAGATCTAGGCTAGATGATTAATTCCCAAGTAGTCAAAAATTTAAGAAATGTTTATCATGCAAATTTTGAGGTATTTTGACCAATCAGATGTGTTTTTAGGGCCTTTAATTCACTGTTACAAGTTAGATATTACGAATGTAACAAAACAATGAGGAAAAGAGGGTTTAAAGAGGAGAAAACCCTAAGCACAAGGCCTTGTAGATCACCTTACCCAAATCTGCCAAAAATTTGGCAATGAAGTTGCCGCCTGAAACACAAGCTTTTGAGCCAAATTTTCTGCAAAATACACCAAGCTTCAGTAAAAAAATAAAAAATATTTAGAAACGGATAAGGGTAAAATTAGGGCCAAAGAGGTCAATGCTAGGCCCGGTAGGGCTAGCGTTGGGCAAGAGAAGGCTTAGGAGGCCAAGGAAGAGGCAAAAGGGGTGGAATAAGGCCAAGCATACTTGACATTGGAGGGAGAAGGCCCTCTAAGTGCTAGCGGCTAGGGTTTAGGGTTGAATGACGACCAAAAGGGGTCAAAAGGAAGCCAAGAAAGGGGAGTGAAGGTTGGAGATGACGAAGGAGGAGGAAGAGGGTAGGAAAGGGCTTGAAAATCCCACAGCTAGTCCTAAGGGCAGCCGAGGTCAAGGAGGGAGGCCTCCTAAGGCCACGACTAGGCCAAAAATGGCCTGAAACCCTCAACGTAGGGCCAAGGAAGGAGGGTCAAAAGGCCTAAGGGCTGACACAGGCCTCCGGGAGGCCAGAAAAGGTGACGCAAATGCTTCTAGGGATGATGCATGGCCTTAAGAGGGTAACGCTGGCCTTGGAGAGGCTGGATACAGGCTCGAGAGGGATGAAACTCAGAACCCCAACTTCAGAAAAATTGTTTTGCTTCAGATATGCAATTTCACTAAATTTCTTCAATGGTTGGCCTTGCAAAATTTTTGGAGACTAGATCTTACCCTCAAGGGCCTAGATCTATCTCTTTTTCAACTCTTTCTCTTGATGTCACCTGCAAAAATGGAGGTAAAAATACCTGAAACCCCAATATATACAAAAATCTTAAAACCCCAAAACCCCAATTAGAAAAAATAATTTACAATTATAAAAATCTATTTACAAAATTTACAAATATACAATGCTTTTAAAAGAAATTTTGAGAAATAAATTTTTATGGGATTTTCTTAGATAAATGACTAATAATACTTTGGAAAATAAATGCACACTACATCTTTATCGAAGTTAGATAAACCATATAAATATCTGAAGTCCAAACAGGGTCGGTTCATGCCCACAGTTTGTGAACTTAGAGCCCAAGGACTAAGGAAGCTGCAAACACTATATATCTTCTCAAGCAAGCTTGTTAGACATATGGCGAATTAGATCACCTAGGATAAACCCAAAATCGATTAGTAGAATGATCTTATCCTCATCTAATGAAAAACAGACTTTTAAAATATTAAGCACAATATAGGGAAGCCCATACCCAACACATACCACAAATCAATGAACACTGAACCCCATGAACTACACCTCAAAGTCTTTATTATGATTCAAATAAACGTTCCCAACGGGACACTAGTGTTACATTAGTTTTTCTGCAGAATTTTCTTAGCCAAAAATCAGATGGCTTGAGACTCACATGACTTTCTATTTATAAATAAATCCTCCAAGTGGAAAAATAACGGCTAGTTGGCTTGTTCCTCGTCAAAATAATCTTGGGCGTTGAGAAATCCTTGATGATCTTTTAATTTTAGCAGTTGAAAATATTTATTTTGAGGAATTTTCGAATTTCTCATTAAATCCCTTTTCTATTAGCTTAAAATTAATTATTTTACTCAAACTTAATTATTTTGAGCTAATTTCCTCAAAACTTTGACTTTGACTTAACTACCAAGGTCTAAGGCTCCAATTTTTCTAGAAATTTCCAATATTCCCTTGGTGGGGAACCTCCAAAAAAAATTCCTTTGATACCCACAAATTTTTCCACTTCGAGAATTTAATTACTGTAAGACATTTAATTTTGATTCTAATTAATTAATTTTCTGGCTTAGGATCAATTTTCATTTTTGCCAAAATAATTAATTAATGGACACTTGAAGGGATTTAATATTTTTTCCACCCTCTAATAGTTTAGCCATGGTGTCTAAGTATGAGAGACAATGCACTAAAATATTTTTTACATAAGACTTTTAGAAATTCAACCCTCAAAGGGGGAATACCCGTTCGGCTTAGACCCTCAAATTACATACCCAATTCTGCGACACCATATGATCTAGTAGACCAAGTGATTTGTAATAAAATAATTTAGTCAACTAGCTTAAATTATTTCCAAATCACTTTTACATACGACTCGACTAAAACACTAGGACTCACCTAAGATTTTGACGAAGAATTCCACCCTAGCTTTGGGGTGAGATTGGAAGGAAAAACTCTGCCGACCATCCGTGTTTAGAAACAAGAATGAGTCAGTAAGATGAAAACCTCCTAGGATGAAACTTTCGCAAAAATAATAAGCTTACCTAGGCTGTTACATACATACAAGGTCATACTAACATCATTTACATTACAAAATTGCAACATGGGTTTATAATGACACATACTACTGATGGTTGATGATCTAATTTTTTTTGAAAAATTATTTGGCATATCTACTTCCTTGCAACTTCGACAAAAAGTGTGCAAAAAGTCCCATATAAATCTAGCAAATAAGCAATGGTAGGAAACTCTAGAAATTTATTGGAAAATAGCTATAGATTTCGACACCTAGAGCATGCTCCTAAATCGATTATCAATGCAAGATAGCTTTACATTAACAAATCTACAAGAGCCTATGGAAATAGCATAAATCAAAGCATGAACAAAAGAAATTATACCAATAATGAGCCAATCATCATACTCCAATGGAACAACAACTCATGAATGGGACCCAAAGTCTTTTATTGGAATTGAGAACAAGTGTACATAAGAGCATAGTTTCCCCAAGCACAATAGCTTGTAACCATCGATACAAAATGAGACCACAAGACTCTATTATATAGAGAAATGAGAGCAAATCCCAATGTAGCAACCAAGTGACAAATGGCCATGGAGATGATCCCAAGGGAGGAAATCGAACTACAAGTGTGAGGACTCCAAGAAATCGAATTCCATAGGTGGCACCAAGATATCCTCAAACAAAATCGAATTCTCCAAGTATGCATACAAGCAAATCCAAATGTGCAATGAGAGGGAGTTAACTCCCAACAATCAATCCAAGTGATGCCACCTCGAGTTGATGCTTCCAAATCGCCCAACGTAAATCTCCTTGAGCAAAGTCATGTTTCTTGATGGAATGACAAGTGTAGATGGGTGTGAAGCAACGTGGGGACAAATTCCCAAAAATCTCTGCCAAATATTCTCCCAAATCCTCCCAAATGAGAATTAACTCTACAACTTCGAATTTCCAAGTAAGCAGCGTCATCATTTAATGCCAGAAATTCGATTTCCTTTAGTGGGCCATGAATTAATGATGCAAGGTGCCAAATCATCCTCCACTTGTATTTTGACCATTCCTTTGACTTGAGATAATTTCCAAGTCATTTCCATGTCATTTTGTCACATGGAGCTACTTATTTTTCTCCATTGAATTTATTTCTGGTTTAATTTATTGCTAGATTTCCCACTAAAATGGGTTTTGAGGGTCTAAAACTTATTTTTTACCTCTCAAAGTGTGTCATAGTAGAAATTTGAGGGTGAGAGGTGTAATTTTGAGCACACATACCCCATACAACCTCTCTAGACATCACTTATTACATATTACATTAAAATTTTATTCCAATTTTTGCCCTGCGAGAAATTAAATTAATTAAAAAAATGACCCCTAGACCTAATCAAATTCCACGAAATTTTACGAGTGATCTAGTATGGTAATATACAATGACTCTAGACACTAGGACTCACCCAAGGCCTCTCCTTCAAGCTGTACTCCGGTTTTGGGGTTATGCTTGGAGGAAAAAACTCAATTAGTTATTAAGTTCCCGTAAGAATATAATAGTTAACCAAGTGAAAAAATCTCTCAGAGTAAACTCACTTGATGACAAGGGCCCAAGTTACCTAGGCCTGTTACGTGACTCAACTCATCATACTAGCATCACTTTACATCATCCCCGCAGGGGTTGTGAAATCTGAGTACAACAGAAGAAGATGAGAAGTAGAGTTGAAAAAATCTAATGGTACATGAAGCCTTTGATACATCCTTGGGCATGGAGTGTTCAAAAAATCTTTGGGTACACTTCAGTGGTCAACAGGTTGGTAGCTTGAGCTCCTCTATGATGGTTCTTCTTCTTTAGATTCGATAGTGTTCAACAAATGAGCAAACATGAGCAGAGACGAGATACGAGTTGGTCTAGTAATGACGATGAGGAAATTTTTGAGATGAGATTCATGATGTAGTTGAAAATTTCTCCCTAGATGAGAGGTAGTGTTAATTTGGTAGCTCAGGGACAAATTTCCTCTTTGGACAACCTTCCTCATCTAGAGAAGACCCTTTTTTCCCTTGGAATAATTTAATTTGGTCAAGCAAACATATTATTTTTAATGAAAAACCCACAAGTTCACAAAAGTACAGGTCGGCCTAAAGTCAAAATTGGGTCTCCAAAGTCACATATAAATACACTTTAAGGTCACCTCATTTAAACATCACATAAACTCATCTCTTATTCTCTCTCCTCTCTTGATTGGTTCGTACAGGTCTAAAGCAAGGAGTCTGAGTTCACACACGCGGAGGGAAGAAGGCTAGTTCTGATTTTCTGCGTTGAATTTTCTGTTTGGGTAGTCGTTGACCAATTTTGACTTAGCATTTTGACTTGGTTTGACTTGCAAAAATCTGATTTTTGGAGGCCGAATTTCTTGGTGAAGGAACTGAACTTTTCTGGGTAGGTTGAATTGGGTTTACTACAGGGCTGTTCATTGAAGTTTCATCGTAGAGATTTGAAGTTTGACCATAGTTTTCTCTCTCCTTTAATTGAGCCTTTTGGGACTATTTTGACTAAGGGTTGACCAGCAAAGAAGGCTAGGTTGTTTGACTGTTGACCAAGTTCTTTTGGGGGACCATGACCATTGACTTGTGGATTGGTTAGGGCATCTTTGACTATTGTTGACTTTGACAAAAAATTGTAGATTTGACTTGTTGACCAGATTTAAATTTTGGGCTCATCTCTTGGATATTGGTTAGTGGATTGTTGGATAAGTCAAGGATTTGAATTTGACTGTTTATTGATGAATTGGAACATTGTATCTCTCTGTTGAACATTTGACGAAAATCCAATAGAAGAAGAATTTTGAAAGGGTTTTCCCTAGTCTTTGACCAAATCTTGTGTCTCTTGTTATTGCTCCCAGTTGTCTTCTATTGTGTATTGGATTTACTATTCTATCTACAATTGCTCATTATCATAGGAAGATTAAATTTATTTAAAAGTGATTGCTAATTGAAGAAAGAATTGGGCTAAGTGATTGTGCTAGCATAGAACAATGGAAAATTAACAGTACTAGGGTTTCCAACTACCCCACAATCCTAGTCTTTTTTGTTAGTTTTTGCAGCATTGGATGTGTTCTAGCAATGAAATTTGGTGGAGAGGTTAGAATACATGAGATCTCCAAAATCCAGAAATCCTTTATGGAAATTCCACCTAAAAGTGTCTCAATTAGATTATTAACCATTTTTAAAAATATTTCCTAAGTCTAAACTTAGGAAATATGGTTAATTAATCAATATTAATTGAGATAAGGTGATAATCATCTAGAAACTCACACAGATCAATCCAGAGATGATCCTAGCCATCAATTATGTTTTAATCTTGGTCGTTGGTGCTCGAACAGTGGATTATAATAGGAGATCGATATGGTGATGGAGAAGACACTTGAGCAGTTCGATTTCTTGAAAGTGGCAACAATTGCCAAAAAGCCAGAGATTGAAGTAGAGATCGTGAGGGGCAGGGACAGTGATTTGGAGGAAGATTTCCAGATCCGGAGAGGTAGCAGCAAGAGGGACGAGTTATTCTCAGTGAGGCAGTACAAAGGACTGCGCAGTTGCTTCATAGAGGGTAGTTCGATTGGCTAGAGAGAAATTCGTTCTCAGTTCCATAGGTTGGGCAAAGGTTCCAGAGGGACGGAGAGATGATTTTCTCAGCAGCAGAAGGCAGAAAGACTTCATCAGAGACTGGTTGAAGGCTTGATGTCATAGTGACTGTGAAAAGCAGCGTAGAAGTTGACGCAAAGGGTTCTGGAGGCCGAGTTTTCTGAAGGGAGGTTGTGCCAGGATTGCTTGTGGAAGAAGGGTAATTCCCTTCAATAATTTGGCTCAATTTTTTTTTGCTGTGGATTGCCAGTTTCAGGCATCCAGATTGTACTCAGATTTTCACTGCTGCATAATAATAAAAACCCTCACTGCTGCACCGATTTTCCCAAGTTGGGTTTTTCCGGGGACATTTGTCCAAAAATAATGGTGTCAAATTTTATGTGTGTGCTAGTGTTTTTTCAGTTTCCAGAGCTTTATTTTCTGCAAAATTTTATTTGTGAAGATTGCAGTGCGTTTATTTTGATATTGTCGTAGCAATAAACAAAAAAATTTAGTTATCAGTTAGGAGAAATAATACTAGTTGCTGCAATAGGATTTCAGTTTTAAAGTTTCACATTTTTCTCTCATAAGAACTACTAGAACAAATGCTTCCTTTCCTCCTCCAGTGTTTATCCCAAACCCTAGCTTCCCTTGTTTGAGGGCAAAACCCATACCCTATTCTTCCCTCGAATTTACTCAAGAGCCCTAGTGCTCTTGAGAAAGAGGTCACTTACAAATGAAGAATAGTACATAAACGTTAGTTCACTTTAGCTCTCACATATCTAACACCAGCATGTGATTACATAATTAAATAACATTATGTAATGGGAAGGTTCTCTCCTCCCTTTATTTATATGAAAGGTGAGGGAGGACAACAATAACAGGTGGACCTAGTCCACAACAAAAAATTTAACTAAACAATAGATAGGTCCACATGTGAAGCTCTCCAACTCTAAGTGAGATATGTCAAGCTTCAAGGTGTGCATGTCTACCAAGCAAGGGTTTCAAGGTGACTGCTCCATAAGAAGTGTCTAACACTCCTCCAAAAAACTCCAATGCTCCCCCCCAAGCCATGTGTACCTTCGAGTCCACCACGCCTACATGATCACTCCTCAACCCAAGCATCCTCAAGCACAAGTCTCCATGTAAGCTACCAAGAGCCCCATGCTACCTAGTGTTCAATGCCCTCACCAAGATGCCCAATGCTCATCCTCCAAGTGGGTCATCCTCCAAGCAAGAAACCAAACTCTTCAAGTGCATACCATGGAAAAAAGCACCATGCCACATAGGTTTCCAACCTTTGAAGGAAGCACTCCACATAAATATCAAGACAAGGCATAGAAATCCATGAGTAATCTATCTTCAGTGTGTATGTTGATCATGGTACAACCAAGGTCAACACAACATGCGCCCCACGTCGCATGTAGCACCCTCAAGCATAGTGTAAACATTTCTAGAATAACCTTGGAACATCAAGTCAAGGCATAGCAATTAATGAGTAAGCTATATCCAATGTGTATGTTCATCATGGTACAACCAAGGGTAATCAAAACACCATGTGCCCCACATCACATGAAGCACCCTCCAACATAGCATGAATACTTTTAAAGTAACTTTGGAAGCCAACAGTACGACAATGGTTTACCATGACAACTAGAGTTTGGAAAGAATCCCAACTATCATCACATCAATGCCAACTTGCAAAAATCCCAGAGTCAAACTTTGATAGATATAAAGCCCTAGAATAATGTGTTGGCTGAATTTGATGATGCTCACATTCAAGTGGGCCCGCAATAATGTGGAGAAGGGGATCATAGCTCTCGATAGATCGATAGACACATTTACCTTTACCAAAAAAATTTGATGAAGTGCTATTATAGCAATAATTTGCCATAAGTTCATACTTGTTTAGATGTGTTAAAAGTACATATATACACACAAATACACACACATATAAATTACTCACTTTTCCACAAAGGGTCCTTCTATGCACTGGTGGTTGATTTTTGAACCCCCTTCTATGTGTTGATTTTCAGAATGCCATATAACTCTGTATTTATCTCCAAAAAGAGTACAGCCTAAGAAGAATACGTAGCTAGATGCGCCCAACTACTTGGTATAGCTAAAGCTTCTTAATTATATATTGTTGGCTAAACAATTAATTTATTAAAGGTTTTTAATAAAAGTAAGTATAATAAAAACATGCAAAGAATAGTACATAAAGTCTTCTAATAATACTTTTGAAGTACTATAATGGCACTTAATTTTTAAGGGACGTTATGTGTGTTTGTGTACAACATGATTCATACTTCATTATTTTTGAATGGAATGGTGCGGATACTTAAAAATAAAAATTGGAAGAATTCATGAGCTTTTTCTCCTTAAAATATAGCTATTTGACTTGATGTATATTTATAATTTTAGATATTCACAGAAAGATGTATGTGTCGTTCGGTATTGGAAGGAACTATTTTCCCCAGGTCGTACTTGTATTTTAGATATTATTATATTAATCAGCCTTCCTCGACATTCAGAGTTGATGAACTTTTCCGATTACAACCTCTGGTTTCTTGACATTATTACATGTTAACTGACAGTGTGGTTAATGTGAACATTCAAGCTATTACATGTTAATGATCTTGTTTAAACCACAGTGGCATTCTTATGTGTATATCTACAGTTTCTTTTAGTCCCTTAATTTAATCTCATTACTTTCTGCTCCAGATAAACATAAAGTCAGACAATAAGGTTTTTGCAAGGTGGCTCGCTTGTTTTTTCCAAGATTAAGTATTATAAATTTCTTTTTCTTTTGGAATTGTCCTCGAAACATTTTAGAGATTTAAATTCCACTCTAATTATCTTCTTTTATATATAGCTTGTAAGGTAGAAGATGGACCTATTGGAGTTGGGTTAGGACAATATCCTGCACTTGACATAATATTCCTGAGATTGCAACGTACAAAGGTGACAGAGCAAACTGTGCATTGGTTGTCATGTGAGTTGTTTCTTGAAATGTTGCTTTCAAAGTACTTGTTTCCTGAGCTTTTGCTCTCAATGAAATTGCTGAGAGGATGCCTACCTTTTACCTAGATCTTTAAATTATTTTGTAATATTCCACTTTGGTAATGGCACCAAATAACCCCCGTGTTTGTGAATTAATGGAAAATTTTCAGGGAGAGGTTTAGTCAAATACTTGGTGGACAGACAGCTTTAGGTGCACTTTCTAGTTTGCCAAATGATGGATAAAGCACAAAGGATCCCTCCTTGGAATTATCCCAAATTCACCCTATGGATTCCTGAGTTTTTGAGGTTGTCTTCAGTGAGTAGTTGTCAAATAGTTTAGGTGACAATTGTTGTAGGGGTACCCTTTTCTTGTTCTTCTCTGTTTAATAAATAAACACACAAGGCAGAATGTATGCATCCAAACTGTACTTCAGAATTTTATAAAATAATTGATGCTCTTAAATAAACCAACAAGAAATATACTTCATTGGGACATTTGGGCAGTCATAAAATATTAATTGCTTAACTAAATACTACTCAGAAATAACATGTCATTAACAGAGTTTATGATAATAAACAAACAAGGAAACCTGGTAACTTCCTCCATAATGATATCAGACTTTTATAGCAGAAATAGGCCCAGGATAAGCATCATTTTCAACAATATATTCAGCTCCATATGATGTACAAATTCAGCAAGGGAAGCCTATGTCCTCATCCCATCAATGACAGTCCCTACGCACATCCCTTTTTGATGTAGTTACACTTCCAGCAGCAAAGAAATAATGGACAGCGATAGGGAGGTAATGAACAGTTGTTACACCTTTGGCTTTGAATAATATGTCTACTACAGCAAAACCAAACTGCCCAAGGAGATATTCATTCTGGGGTGAATTTATCAGTCACATAGAATATTCGGCCTTTCTTTTAAGATGCAATAATTTGGCCTTAGAGCCTCTGCTGGTACACACTATAATTCAGCCTCTGAGACCTCTGCTGGAACACCAAATAATTCAGCCTTGTGCACTTGTAATATTCTTAAAGGAAATATACAATGATAAACAAAACATACATAGCATAAATACACACAAGAATTACACACAGATCAGACACCATGAATTGAGCTAAAAACCATGTTGCTCTAAGCCATTTTATTATAAAATCATGGGGTTTCAATCTGGTGTTAGGAAAATGTGCACCTGGGCTTGCTCAAGGAAAGCTAGCAAAGACCAAGTGATGAAAGAAAATTACCAGCTTCTGCTGGCTGCACGAAATAGCTGCTAGGGCTTCCTCCGGTGCTCAGAAAATTCCGGGAATTTAACCCCGTGCTCTTCTCCAATAACTCACAAAAACCCACAAAGGAATTAGCCAAACATTGATTTTGGAATTTCGGCCCAATTTCCTCTAGCTCCTCCAGCTGCTGGGTATTTCGACCCACCTGTAAATGTTGCTGCCAAGGGTCCCCAAAATGGCTGAGAAATTCAGCCAAACTCCCTTCCGGACTTCCCTCGCAAGCTCAACCCCAAATCGTTCCTCCTTGTATCCCATGTGTTGCACAAAGTAGGACTGCACAGGCCCATGCAGTCGTTGCTAAGCTGCTCCAAAATCACGCTGAAATGCCCCTGGATTGATCTGAAACTCATGGATACTCAGTCATAGGGTTGGCATTCGTGGTTCACTGAAGCAAGGGTGAGATTGTTGCCTGGAAATTTCTTGTGCTCAACAACACATGCATACTTGGCCTCCAGCTCAAGCATGCTAGTCGAGCTGAGAGTTCGAATGATCAAAGATGCCCAAAATGAGTGCCTCCTCCTATTTTGTCATTGTGCCTCCCATTTGCCCATGTGGGGCCCAACCATCGGATTCCTCCTCCTTTCCCTCCAAGAAATGCATATTTCCAAGAGGGCGGACCGTATTTCCTCCTTGGGTGACCCCCACCTAATGTTGCAGGAAACGTCCCCCCCCCGGCTCCAAGCCCCGAAACGCGGATCTGAATTTCGGAAACGCGGTTCGCAAAAAAAATTGTGATTCCTGGAAAATCCGGATCCGTACGTTCAGATCCGCGTTTCCGTACAGCGGATCGCCGAACGGAAGTGCCACGATTCCTGTACGGATCCGTACGGATTGCCAGCGGTTCCGTACAGCGCTGTACGGATCCGACTAATGTAGGTCAGAAAAAAGATTTTTTTGATTTTTTTTTTTTTTAAATTTTTGTCTTTGGTTGGGTTAGTAGGTGAGTTAGTGCTGAGTCAGGGATAGGATGAAAAAAATATAAGCTCTCTTTTACCTCCTTAGATGTTTCTTAGATGCTCTCTCATGATAATGTTAAATTCTTAAAGTAAAAGTGACATTACTTAAATTTTTAACATTACCATGAAATGACTCAGGATGTTTGAGAGTGGTTCCAGCCTGATCGGATTTCATATGGAGAAAATAGAATTTCATATCCTATTCAAAATTCAGCAGACTTAACAGTTTTCAGGAATTCAGGATCAATGGTATGGTGGCATGTCATTAGATTATATCATGTATGAGGGTATGTGATTAGCATTTAATCAAGAGCACCAATCCCTATATGTACCCTAGTGTTGGTGGTGTTAATTGTTGAACTCCTTTGTCATGTCGTTAGCAAAAAATTACATTTCAATCAAGTCAAAATAATCGATCAAGCATGTTAAGTTCTTTCTACCATATTTTAAGGTTTGCATTAGGGTTTGATCAAAATTGGGCAATTTTGACTAATGTCCCTAGATAATCGAGGTAGAGGCAAAGGCTAGACAAGAGGAGAAGAATCTAGATTATAGATGTTTGATGCATCTAAATGGTTGATGCTCAAATAATTAATCATTAATGTACAATGGATGTCATATCTATCTTGATTTATGTACAAATATGCATGCTTCCATATCTTCTACAATTAATTTGGTATTTTGGATATTTTTTTAATATAAATGCAAAAAAATAAAAATAAAAAAAATATATATAGTAGACGCTTCCGAGACGCTTCGCTTCCTAGATTTTTTGGAAATGACGCTTCCGCGTCCCCGCTTCCAAAAAACGTCCCCGCTTCGTCCCCGCTCCGTGCAACGTTGCCCCCACCATCCACTAAACATTTGATCTTCCCTTTTCTCCTAAGTTGGGCCCTTGTCTTCGCTCCAAAACTCAAGTGGGGTCTCGCAACCCACTTTTCCTTAGTGTAATTGCAAAATATGACAAAATTGGCAAAATTGATATTTCCCCTTACCAATATTGCTAAGTGGGAATATCACACTACTTGTAATATTCCTAAGGGAAATTAACGGTGATACACAAAGCATATACAACACAAGCAACACAAATTTTACATATAAAATTAGACACCCAAAAATACTCCAAAAACTGCACCAAACTTAGCCATTTTTCATTATAAATCAATGGGGTACAATATAACTATGGAGTGAATGCACCTTGGCTTGCTAGAGGAAAGCTAAACAAGTCCTAGGTGAAGAAAACAAGTTCCCGGAAGCTGGAAAGATATCCCGTCAAAGCTATGTGTTGGCTATGGAAAACTACACTGCTTGCTGATGTAGATCTGTTGTTTGGCCCTCCTCTAGTGCTCAAAAAATTATGGGAAATTAATTATGGTCTCTCCTCAAATAACCCACCAAAACCTAGAAAGGGTTTGGCGTAGTTTTGACCCCTGAAATTACCCCCAATTTCCATGTGCTCCTCCAATTGCTGGGTAATTCGACCCACCTGAAAATGGCCCTGCTTAGCCCCTCCAGAATGATGGTAAATGCTAGCAAAACTCCCCTCTGGATGCCTCTCCAAATTGCAGCTCAAATCAACCCCAAATATCACTCCACCCAACTCCCACGTGTGGCCCAGAAACTACCTCTACATAGGCCCACACAGTCTCTGAAATGGTGTCACTTCTACAACAAAAACCCCACATAAATGTGCCCACCTAACACTCCAAATCTCTAGCAAAAAATGGTCCAAGGCTCTCCGGGAAGCCCAACAAGTTTGTTGACCCAGAACCAACTCTCCCAGGTAGTGTGTATTTCTCTCCTACGCCCAGACTGCTGAATAATTCCCATGAAATGCACTGATGCCACCTCCAGAACAACTCCCAAATGGTGTAGATCTTCCTCCTTGGGTTGGCATGTGAAGTTCAATGACCTGTCAGTCCTCGGAAACATTGTTGAGAGCTAACCGCACCAATTTTGTAGGTTGGGGTGTTGACCCTACAACTGACAGCTGGTCTCAGACCTCTTGAAGCCTACTAAGGAAGGGGTCTAGACTCTATGTGCCTCCCCTTCTGCATACAGGTACATCTCAACTTCTCCTCAAGATATATCTTCTGCTGCTCGAAATATCCCTGATGTAGCGTGGCGAGAGCATCCCACATCTGCTTGGCAGTGTCCTTGCCAACTATATGTGATACTACATGATCTCGAACCCCATCAAGAATCAATCCCTTCGCCTTTGCCAACTCCTTGTAGGCCTTCAGCTGATCTGGATCCGTGGGTACAACCACCACGTTATCAGTGTATGCCTTGAGGTTGTATTCATGTAGAAGACAGGTAAACCTTTCCTTCCAGATCACATAGTTGAATGCTCTGTCCAACCGATCCTGATCTCTCAGCTCTGCTGATGCCATCTCAACAAAATAAGTAAGTCGAAATCCTCCTCTTCTCCTCTGTGCAGCTATTGCTAGGCTCTATGCACTCCCTGTTGGAGTGGGTAAATGCCTTCATCCTCCAAGTGCGAGGTAGCCATTTTGATGGCTTCCCCTTCCGTTATTCGATCAAGCTGGAAAGAGGTATCCATCTTTTCCACCCGATCCCAAACCGTGCAATCGGTGGATCCATAATGTATGGGAAAAGGTGTCCTTCCAATGGTACGCTGCAACCCTGAACTACGCGTGCTAGATCCCCCATTGTTACTCCCCTCTTCATCTCGCCTGAGATGACAGTAATCTCTGAAGGGCAAAGTTACTCTGAACTTTTCCCCCATGGACTGCCATTCGCGGAAATAATCTCCCAAGGGTATATGATCATGCCTCCTACCTCCCTCACTCGGTACTGGTCATTTTGTAGAAGTAGGTTTCGGCCCGAAAACTCCACAAACCGGTCGGGTTAGGACTTCTACGTTGAAACCTACTAAAACCCGAGATATAACCTCTCTTCGCCTATTTTTTGGAAAAACCGGCCATAACCGGCCGGTTAGGAACGGAACCGGCCGGTTTATGCATAAACCGGCCGGTTCCGTTCCTAACCGGCCGGTTAGGTGCCAAAATCTACGCGGCATTAAATTGGCGGCATTGGAGATTACGGACCCACCGTTTTTGATTTTATGAGGTGTTAGGGCTGAGTTGGAGGCAAGGGGAGGGTTGTTTCCCTCCAAAAACACCCTCCCCAATCTTTTATAAGGAGGAGCAACCTCTCCTTTGTCTCACACCAACTCATTGAGTCATTTGCTGTTTGTGAGACTTGAGTTTGATTAAGAGCTTGAGCCTTGGAGAGTGTTGGAGTGTTTGGCATTTGCTGGAGCAGTTATCTTGGAGATAGTTTGGAGACTTTGGAGCTGTTTGCATTGCCAGGTAAGCTGTTCAAACTTCAAACTTCATGTATTTATTTTCTGAGTTCTCATGTGTTCACTGTTTAGTAGCTAGCTATTTAAAATTTTATTAGGAGCCTATCATCTAAATTTCAAAGTTCAAACATGTAACAAGATGTTAATGTCCATTGTCCAATGTCAACTTTAATGATAATCTAAATTGCATACATCTGCAGACTGCTATATTGTGTGCACTGTGAATTTTTTATAGTGACCGAGTCTTTGCCAAGTTGACCACTGGGAGTTTGCTGAGTCACAGCCTCTTTGGGTTGATCCACTCCAGGATAGCCTCAATGTCAATAATCTAGTAATCTGTCTTATATTCCTTGACACTACAAATTCATCTCAACATTTTGAGGTACCTGAAAAATATACATTATGATTAAACATCACCACCATATACATTAAAGTTTTAAACATCTAATGACCATCACGTAGGCAATTCTATTATATCCTTAGTCCATTCCTCTTCCAATAGTAATTGCCGACAAAGTCATGTCTTTTGTTCCATCTTGATACGGATTGTTCTAAGTTCTAAGTTCTAACTTCTAACAGGCATGAGACTTAAGTTTATCCATTCATTGAATCATTAGAATTTAGTACAAAGAAATATTTTTTATATGACAGAATCTGTTTTCAATAAACTTGATCCCTGTTCCTTATCCTTTTCCAGAAAGTCCTACAGCTTCTGGTTTCTACTTGTTGATTCCTTGTCATGAATTTAATTCTTAACATTGAGGTACCCATGACTATCAGTTCTGTGTGTTGACGGTGTGTATATAGTATATAGTAACCACATTATGAAAACCAAACATGCAAAGAAGCCAATAGCATAACAGTACTTGAAATAGAGAAATACTTCTTGGATTATTTCAGTTTCATGCTGGCAAGTGCTCGGCTCGAATACCCATAGGTAAGGTGCACTAGTCTATGCCAACAGGTTTATTAAAGATGTCATTCACAAATGTGGGGAAGCATTCACTGAGTTTCCCTGTGAGGCTTTCCTTGGAGAAACAATAACCATTATAACTCTAATAATACTAGCATGGCAACTAGACTATCCAATGTCATCTGATAGTTTCTTTGAAAACAGGGCAATCATTGCAATTATCTTTCAGAGAGTTTGGACTTTTGGATTTTCAATTTTCAAACTTTTTACTTGGCTGAATAATATCTTAGAAGCATTTAAGACTACCCGTGAGATTGGTTCTGCATTAGTGTCCTCCATCTGCTTCCACATAGTGGGAATAAACTCAAAGTAATACAGCAATAATCTATTTAAAGAGTTCGAATGGTTTTTTTTCGTTGTAGTGAGAGTCTATACTATATTCTCATCATTTCATATTCTAGTTAGTCATACATGACACATATATGCTATTTTTGTGAGATACAAAAGATCCTTAAGGAAAGTGTGAATGCTTTGACTGTACACAGTAATTGAAGGCTCAATAATCCATCATAGAATCTAGATAGGAAAGTCAGATAATGTCTTGGTAGTCCAACAGAAGTGTGAATGTGAACTAATAGGCAAAAGACTCACATATTTGAAGGCCTAGTTACCAAAAGAACAATAGGAAGGATGTTTGAAATTTGAATGTGCATTTTTTTTTGTAAATTTAGCTCTAATTTTTTTTAAATGGCAGATTTATTTCCAGAATCCAAATTTCAATTATTTCAAGTCAAGATGGCTCCAAAAGCCAAGGACAGTGCATGGGTCCATTGTGATGTGATTGATGGAAAGATGGTATGCAGATTTTGTCAAAAATGTATTGGAGGTGGGGGTATTCTTAGATTGAAACATCACTTGGCTGGGATAAGAGGCAATGTAACACCATGTGGTGCACCTAAGGAAGTGTTAGGTCCGGTTAGGGCAGAATACCTTGCCAAGCTTGAAAAGTTTGAGGAGACTAAGGCTAGGGAGAAGGCCATCCAAGATGAAATTGCAAGGAAGAGGCAAATAGTAGAAATGATGAGAGAGAGTGGGTATGAAGATGACGAGTATGATATTCAAGACTCCTCTTCTATCCCTTCCACCAATAACCCCTTTCAGTATGTTCCTCCTGTTGGCAAAAGATCAAACCCAACAAAGAGACCCAACCTCATGAGTTATTTCTCGTCCAATGCTAATCCCACAACCCCTGCTAGTGCCACTGCCTCCATGTCCCAGCCAACTCCAAGTCGTCAACCCACTTTGGATCAACATTGGAAAAAACAATGCAAAGAAGCTTCTCATCAGTACATTGCTAGATGGTGGTATGATTCAGATATCCCATTTAATGTTGCTAACTCACCTTATTACCAAGCTATGTGGGACTCTGTTTTTGTTGTAGGAAAGGGCTTCAAAGGCCCTACTGCACATGATTTAAGGGGAGCTCTTTTGCAACAAGAGATTTCTAGTATTGATGAGTATTTGGCTGAATATAAAGAGTCATGGCTCAAAACAGGTTGTTCCATCATGTCAGATGGATGGACTGATGGAAGGAACCGCACTATCATTAACTTCCTTGTTGCTTGCCCTCGAGGAACAATGTTTTTGAGATCGGTTGATGCATCTGATAAGGTGAAGGATGGAACCCTTCTATTTGAGCTTTTGGATGAGATTATTCAGGAAGTGGGAGAGCAGAACGTTGTGCAGGTCATCACAGATAATGCCTCAAACTATGTTCTTGCTGGAAAGATGCTTGAGTCCAAGTATAGTACCATATTTTGGACTCCATGTGTTGCACATTGCATAGACCTCATGCTTGAGGACATAGGCAAACTGGAATGGGTAAAAAGCACTATAGAGCATGGCAAGTGCATTACAAAATACATTTACAACCACTCATGGGTATTGAACCTAATGAGGAAAAACACAGGGGGCAAAGAGCTTGTTAGGCCTGCCATTACGAGATTTGCAACTCACTTCCTCACGTTGCAATGTCTCAATTCTCAACAAAATAACCTGCATAAAATGTTTTCTTCTGATGATTGGACTGAATCCCGGTGGGCTCGTAGACAAGATGGAAAAGACACCAAAAAGAAAGTCTTTGACAATTATTTTTGGAAAAGGTCTTCAGAGCTGGTAAAAATTACTGAGCCCCTTGTTAAGGTGCTAAGGATGGTGGATGGGGAAAGGATGGAAATGGGATACATTTATGAGGCTATGGATCAGGCCAAGGAGCAGATACGGGCAGCTTACAGGGACAAGTTAGCTAAATATGGCCGGATATGGGAGATCATTGATAACAGATGGAACAATCAACTCCATCGTCCTATACATGCAGCTGGGTATTTTTTGAACCCAAAGTATCATTATAGAGCTCGGATAGGAGATCAGCAGGATGGGGAGGTCAGATCTGGATTGATTGATTGCTTGGAGCGCATGGTCCCTAACCGTGCAGACCTTCTGGAAACACATAAACAAATTACTCTTTTCAGTATGGGAGCTGGTACCTTTGGAAAGAACTTGGCAAAAATGGCAAGAGATGTGGATCAACCAGGTAAGCAATTCCAATTTGTTTTTCTTTCCATGTTAAATTGTTTGTAAATAAGTAATGAAATGAACTATGTTACTAATGAATGTCTTTTTATTTGCAGCACATTGGTGGGCGTCATTTGGCGGCCACTGTCCTCAATTGCAAAGGTTTGCAATTAGAATCCTCAGCCAAAATTGCAGCGCTACAGGTTGTGAGCGCAATTGGTCTGTTTTTGAGCGCATACACACAAAGAAGAGAAACCGTTTGGAACGGAAACGGTTAAATGATCTTGTGTTTGTGCAATACAACCTTCGCTTGAGGCGGAACCAACTGATGAACAAAACACCTGATCTAGATCCCATTGTGTTGGCTGATATTGATCCAACATCAGAATGGGTGGAGGAGATTGAAGATCCAGTGTTTGAGGCTGATTTTGATTTTGATGCAACAACAGCGGGGGGTGAATTTGAAGCAGATTTGGTGGCACCATCAGACGCAGACCCAGGATTGGTAGCTGCATCAAGCAAAGGCAAACAACCAATGGTCTACTGTCGTGCACCTCGAGCAACTCCTGCTTCCATTAGGAAGAGGTCCACTTCTATTGTTATTGGTGGCAGGGATACTGAGGTTGCAGATGAGCCTGAGGGAGAGGCATCCTCAGACTCTGATCCAGATGATGTCTATGCAGCGCCAGCAGCCGATGTTGATCCTGTGTCTAGTAGCGGTGATGGATTTGATGATTGATCATCATTCATGTGTGGTCTTGTATTAGGCCAATGGCCTCATAGCTTGTAGCATTGTTTTTGGACTTTATGGGCCATTTGGAGCCTCATTTCTTATGTATTTTTCGATGATATGTATTGCACTATGTGCCATTTTGATATATTCACCTTTGCATGGTATATAAATGAGCAAACTTTGCATATTTTGTCTCTATTGGCTTGGAATCATGGTTGCAAATCTTAAAAATAGTTTTTTTTATTAAAAAAATTATTATTTAATGTATTTTTTTTAAACCGGTTCATTGGGTATCTGACCGCTCCCGGGTAGACCGGTTCCGGTTAGAAACCCGGTTCATTAGGCCTAGGTCCGGTCCATAGGTTAGGTTTTTTAAACATTACTTTCTGATCTTGGAGGTAAGAATGTAGGCATCGTGATCCTGGTTGGCCCTGCGAAGGTTGGTAAATCTTTGGTCCTGCTTGTTGGCAAAGAACCCCATATTTTCCACCTCTCTGTGTTTGGTGGGTAAGATCACTGTGAGAAGTATTCATAGGAAGAGATCACTTTGATCAGAGAACGAGGCTCTGATACCACTGTAATATCCCGTTTCAGGGATAACACTAAAAACTCCAACCCAGAGATGGACTAGGAGGGTGTTTACCAGATATGCCGCCTCTGAAAAGAGGACAAAATCTGGAGGCTACCTGGCCCTTTCCAGACTCTGTCTAATAGTATAAGATAAACACACCAAGTGGTATAGAACTAGAATGCCTGGAAATATATATAAATAACAGTGCAGAAGACATACAATAACATAGAAATAATGTACGACAAATCATCTAGAAATATAGAGAGAGAATGCTAAGCCATTTTATTAAACTGAGAAATATAATGAAGTACAATAGGTGATTAGAGTGATGGCACCTAGACTTGCACCAGGCAAGTGAAGAAAAGCTCTCAGAATGACAAAGAAATGGCTGCTCTCTAATCTGCGTCCAAGCTGCCGGAGAACTGCTGTGCTGCTGCTACTGCTGGAACCAAAATGAGTATTTGGGGCTGCTCCCCTACTCGGAAAAAGCTGAAACTCGGCAATCCACCTCTACTCACCAAACCTAGAAAAGCCCAGAGAGCGTTTCTGAAATAACCAACCCCCAAAAATCACTCCCTTGAGGATCTACGCTATCCCCCAAGGCTCTGCGCTGACACTGAAGGGAATCCACCAAAATACTGCCTCAAACTCTGCCAAAATCCTCCAATAGGCAAGGGCTGGCCCCTTGCTCAATCTCAAAGCTTGAAACCTCTAAAAGAAACCTAATCCGGAGCTCCCAAGAAATGGACTGCGTCCTCCCTCTCAAGACTGCGCAGTCTATGAATGCACTGCTCGTCCACAAAAGCCAAACACCAATCCTCCTGCAAAATACTGATGGGACTACCTCACCCGAGCAGGCACTCAAAGTCCCTCGGGACTGAGGGTGAGATCTCCGAATGGAGACACTCGGTGCACTAAACAGTGTTGCAGACTAGCTAGACAACCAACGTGCTCAAGAAGTCGAAATGACCAGCTCAATATCATAAACATCGAATGAAGAAATGAGGAGGCTCTCCTCCTTCTTATAACAATGGGCCTCTCTCAACCCTAGGCCCCACCATCTCCAACGTAGCCTCCCTTTGCCCACATTGCCAACTAAACTGCACTGTCATGGCCCACGTGGTCTAAGTGAGTCCCCCTCTACGTGGTCTCTTGGCCCCCCTTGGCCCACTTAAGTCACAACGTTGAGTCTACTAGGGAGTGCACTTTATTTTAGTGAGTTATGTCCCCCTCTCACTCACTTTATTTATATTTCTAACTATGGAAGGCAAAATTAATCAAAATTAATATTTCCAATTAGCTGCTGCTAATTGGGAATATTACAATTTAACAGTTTAACTTTAAGTGTGCAGAAATCTCTCGGATTTAGATTTGGGCGTTTAGGAAAGTCCTCGGTTGAACCAGGTGACTCCCAAGGAAATAAGGTCTGAAGAGCCCTCCGGATCTAATTCCCTAGGCTTATTTTAAATTCTATTTTTTGCAAGGTTTTTCTAGGGCTTGTGCCTTTCTTAATTTCTATTTTTCAAAATTGTGCAAAATCGTTTTAAATCTGGCCATGGGGGCTTTTGATTTGTAGAATAGCATTGTAGATTTGTAAATATCGTTATTTTTAACTCACCAGGGTTTAAGGTTTTTCTATCTTTATTTTCTGTGTATATATTGGGTTTTGGGTTCCTTGTTTTCTGATTTTGTGTAGGTTTTACTGGGAGATTTTCATAGAAATTTTTAGATCTGAGCCAGATCTAGGCCCTGGAGGGTAATATCTGGTCTTAGGACCGGATTTGGTAGCAGATCTAGGCAACATCTCGCCTCAAGGATTAAACAATTACAACTGCATTTGTTTTAAATCAAATTCTGTTAAGAAAAATTCGAAATTGGTGTGTGCTTGCACATTTTTGCTGCCTATGTGTAAATTCTATCTGCTGCCTTGCCTTCACGCTGCTATCATTTCTTCTTTCTCTACTGCGTATAGTCCTCTTTTGCATAAATCCCATCCTGTAGCCTTCACGCTGTGACATCCCTGTCTGCTGGCTTCTCGACCCTTTCTTCACGCTCTCATGCCCTTGCCATCCCTGCTACTGTCTTCACGCAGCTCCATCGTCGGCTCCCCACACTGCCTTTTCTCCTTCATTCGTCCACTGCGTCCATCTAACCGCATCCTTCTTCCCTCACGCCGTCAGCCTCCATCCCTCCTCGCTGGCTACCATACATGCGCACAACTTCTTGACTCCCTACACTGCCATCCTTGCAGTCTTGCAATACTCACGCGTCCCCTCTGCTGCTGCTGTCGGCTCTCTCTGTCTCACGCTCGACCTTCCCTTGCTTACCTACGCACATACAACAAAGTCACGTTTTCATTTCAATTTTTTTTTTAATCTTAGGTTAGTTTCATTTTATTTTATTTTATAAAGTTTAGTTTAAGATTTGAATGGAACATTTACATTTCATTTTTTAGGCTTGTATAAAGTTTGTTTAAATATTTTATTTCTTACCTTTAGGATTTTATAAAACTTAAAAAAATAAATCAAAAAATTTAAAAATGTTTTAAATTTTTTTTTAACTTGGGGTAAAAATAAAATTAAAAAAAAAAAGATAAATTATTTTTTTTAGCTTTTATGAAAATTTCCAAATCACTTAAATTTGGAATTGCTTGGCATTTGAACTCATCAGTTCTTTCATGATAATATTTTTCGAAATTTAAATTGTTTAAATCTCACATCTGGTCGAAGTTTTTTCATGCGTAGCATCTATTGGGATTGATTGTCGTTTAATTAGCTCTAATTGTGGTTTTAATTGCTTGAAATTGATATTAATTGCCTAGTCAACTTTGAGAGTTTTTTCAAGTAATGATAAATCGCATGTCTTTTTTTCCTAGGTCAAATATCTTTAATGCATGATATTGAAAGATTGTGAAAATGATTTGTTCTCTTTGAGCTACAATTGAATTGGAATTATGAGCTTATGTTTAATCGAAAGTTAAATCACATTGTTGAAAAAGGCTTATCTTTCAGTTTGGTAAATTGAGCATTTAATTGAAGAATTGAGTACTGTGGTGGTGGATTGGTTTTTTTTATAACAGGATAGTTATCCATTTTAGCAGCAGTTATTTATTATCTACTTGATCCTAATTTCATAATGAGATAATTGATTCCATAAGGCACTGGTTTCAAACTTTTAATCTAATCAAATCTGTAAAATCTCGTAAAATCTTAATAAGTACTCAGTCGTTTGACTGTCTTCTGAATTGGTTGGTTTCCAACTAGTTCTCTTTCTTTCCATTTTGTTAGGGTCTACCCCCCTTAGTTTGCAGGGAGACAACTTAAATAGAGAGATTGGGGATCAGGGTGACAACCCCCGATCTGACTCGTTGTCGCGGTGCCTAGACAATCTGTGTGACAACATTTTTTGGCGCCATTGTCGGGGATAGAGTTTTTTTGTCCTTGATATCAAGGACATTTTTTAATCTTCTAATCTTTTTTCGCCATTCATTAACCCATTCACACGGCATAACATTTTCTGGCGTCATTTCATCTCTTCATCGTTTCATCATCATATCTTTCGTCATATCACTAATCCTTTCATCCTCTCTTGCACTTGAACATTTCGGTTGGTTTCTTGTTTGGGTGGCGACTCCAATTCTTTCATTTCTTACAAGAGTTCCTGCTAAGAAGCTCGCTTCTTGAGGACCTCTTGACTATTCTTGAACAAGGATCTCTTTCTCTAACATCCACTTAGCCTTTAAGCAAGTCATCATGGATGATACCTTTCACGACATGCCAGAAGAGGCCATTCCTAAATTGTCTTTGTTATCGGGTGGTAATTCAACCATTGCTCGAAAGCATCTCTTGACGGTTACTCATATAATAAATATCTATTGTCGTCCTTCACAATATAATCATGAAGATGTCAAGATACGTCTTTTTGGCTATTCCTTAAAAGGTGATGCTATCGATTGGTTTCGAAATTGTCCTGAGGAGTATTTTTATTGTTTACAAATTACAACATATCATCAATGCTTTTAAAGATAAATATATAAAACGAGGTGGCTTGCCTTGTGCTCCCAGTACTATGCAAAATAATGAAAGTGATCTTGTAGAGAACTCAACTATCAACAGGAGATTTCAAGACAATTCTCAGGATGAATCCACTTGTACCATGACAACACAAATCCATCATGGTGGTGAAGCAGAAACAAGTTGTCAAATCAATGTTGACAACGATAGGCATCTTGTTAATGAATTGATTCAGATGGTTAAGGATATACAACTAAATCAAGCTCAGGTAATCAAGAATATGGAGGCCAACCAGGCTCAATTCATTAAGAATGTGGAACCTAATTAAGAAAAATTAACGGCAGATCACGCCAGGGAAATTGGTTCTATGCAAAGCAAGTTATTAGCCTTAGAGGAAAAGATAACCATCATGGAATTTGTTCACAAAAATCAGTTAGTCACCATTGAAGCAAATCATAATAAAGAGATAAACTATATGCAAAATTCCTTCATGGGCATGGAAGCGAAGAATGATAAAATTATAAGCGATATGGAAGTTGATCAAATATCTCTTCAGAATAGATTATTGGCCATAGAGAAAAAACAAGCACCATGTGTTACAAATATGGGAAAAATGGATACCATCGAAAACATATTAAAGGTAATGGAAGTTAATCATTCTAATCAGATGTCCATTATTCGAAAACATATGATTGCAATGGAAGCAAAGCTCACTCGAGAAATTGAAAAGGATCTAGAGTAGATGCAGAATGAAGAGAGTCATGTCACACATATCTTGAATACTTCGTCTGAAAGTTCACAAGCACAATGTTCCACATCATCAACAATACAGTCTGCCACAAAGAAGAGCTTCAAGTGAAAGGAAAAACAATAAGGAAACGTTTCGATACATTTGATGGCCGCGAGAATCTCGATTTTCGGATAGGACATAGTCTTACAATATGCAGGATCGGGCATGGCACATCTGAAAAGCAACCTACAGACTTGCTTGAAAGCAGGGAAATGCTCAATATGCACTATATTGAACACATATGATGCCACAGGCCATCCTTTGTATTGTATCTCTAACCTTACACCTTTTCCTTTCAGCATCTTATTTTATAGTTAGATTAGATTTACTTTTCATGTTAGTAGAATAATAAATGATAGAAGAGCTTCTATTTTTCATGTGCTCAATGTTAATGATGATATTTGAATGGAAGCTACTTACGTAATTTTGTGTGTTGCTTGGATGCAGATTCTGGATTCTCATATTCCTTCAATAAAGCAACGTGTCTCGAAGTAGAGCCAGATGTTGACTACTCTGTATCAATGACCCCATAGCAGTACACCCCCATTTTTGCAACTGGGATTTATCATATTCGAGGAGTTCACGCCATTCAGATTTCATCATCAGTCGACATTTTTATAAACGATGTAAACCCATTCTGCATGTGTATAATGTAAATGATCTAAGTAAGACCATCATGTATGTAATAACCTAGGTAAGCCTAGTATTTTGGTGATGATTTCTATCCTAGGAGATTTTTTTGTCTCACTGATTCATTTGTGTTTCTCGACACAAGTGATCGACAGAGTTTTCCCCTTCAGCCTCACACCAAAGCTAGGGTGGATTTGGTCGTCAAGATACTATGTGAGTCCTAGTGTTTTCTATCGAGTCTTTGTAAAAGTAATTTGGGAATAATCCTAGCTAATTGGTTAGATTATTTTATTACAAATTACTTGGTCTACTAGATCATGTTTTGAGTTGTAGAATTGGGTAGCTTTTGAGGGTCTATTCCAAATGGGTTTTCCCCTTTCATGTGTCAAATTGTAATATCTTGATGTAAAATATTTTAGTGCATGGTCTCTCACTGTTAGACACCATGGCTACAATATTAGAGGGTTGGAAAAAATAATTAATCCCCTCATGAGTCAATTAATTAAATTTTCTGGCCAAATTAAATTAAAAATCCTAAGCCAGAAATTTAATTAATTTTATGCCCTAGGTCAAATTAAATTCTTCAAAAGAAAAATTCGTGGGTCCTTAAAAAATATATTTTTAAAGGTCCCAGGCCAAGGGAATATTGAGAGTTTTGAGAAATTTTGGACCCTTGGGCCTTGGTGGTTAATTCAAAGTCAAATTTTTGATGTAATTAACTCAAAAATATTACTTTTGAGTTAATTAAATGGCAATTAAATGATAAATTCGAATTCCCTCAAAAATTTATAATTTCGACGGACGAGATTAAAAGATGATTAAATCTTTTTAAACGGTCGAGATTACTTTGACAGGGATCAACCGGACTAGTCGTTGGAGATTTTATCTTATAAATTAGAGGTCTTTGTCTGTCATTTGCATCGGATCCCTTGATCGTGTACTTGCTCTTGAAGCTCTCCTGTAATACTTTTTAGAATAATACAAACGAAGTCTTTGGGGTTTTATTTGATGGTCGTGTTCCTCTTCAACATTTTATGGTAAACTTGTTCTTTATATTCTGCTGGTGATTATTTCAATGAATTGTTGATTAATGGCTCTTGTAGAGTAATCTATTGCATAGGTATCTTGCTTAGGTTACTGGATTTAGGGTAAGAATATTAATTGGATTGAGTTAGCAGTTATTTCTGACTCTTGAAAATTTTATTTTTATCGTATTTCTCTATTGATTTAACAGTTTAACTTTAAGTGTGCAGAAATCTATCGGATTTAGAATTGGGCGTTTAGGGAAGTCCTTGGTTGGACCAGCTGACTCCCAAGGAAATAAAATCTGAAGAGCCATCCAAATCTAATTCCCCGGCTTATCTTAAGTTCTATTTTTTGCAGGGTTTTTCTAGGGCTTGTGCCGATCTTAATTTCTCTTTTTCTAAACTGTGCAAAATTGTTTTAAATATGGCCGTGGAGGCTTTTGATCTGTAGAATAGCATTGTAGATTTGTAAATATCGTTATTTTTAACTCATTGGGATTTAAGGTATTTATTATCTTTATTTTCTGTGCATATATTGGGTTTTGGGTTCCTTGTTTTTTGATTTTGTGCAGGTTTTACTGGGAGATTTTTAGAGATTTTTAGATCTGAGCCAGATCTAGGCCCTGGAGGGTAAGATCTGGTCTCAGGATCAAATTTGGTAGCAGATCTGGGCAACCTCTTGCCTCAAGGATTAAGTAATTACAAGTGCATTTGTTTTAAATCAAATTCTGTTAAGAAAAATTCGAAATTGGTGTGCCTGCACATTTTTGCTGCTTGTGCGTAAATTCTATTTGCTGTCTGGCATTCATGCCGCTTTCATTTCTTCTTTCTCTGCTGCGTACAGTCCTGTTCTACGTAAATCCCATCCTGCAGCCTTCACGCTGCTTGTCGTCCTCGCTACGACATCCCTGTCTACTGGCTGCTTTACCCTTTCTTCATGCTCTCACGCCCTTGCCATCCCCGCTACTGTCTTCACGCAGCTCCATTGTCGGCTCCCCATGCTGCCTTTTCTCCTTCATTCATCTGCTGCGTCTATCTGATCGCATCCTTCTTCCCTCACGCCGTCAGCGTCCATCCCTCCTCGCTGGCTGCCATACCTGTGCGCAGGTCCTTGACTCCCTACGTTGCCATCCTTGCTGTCTCGCAACACTCACGCATCCCCTCTGCTACTGTTGTCGGCCCTCTCTAGCTCACACTCGACCTTCGCTTGTTTTCTAGCTTATATATATACATATATATTTAGCTTTTATGAAAATTTTTCAACTCACTTAAATTTGGAATTGCTTGGCATTTGAACTCGTCAGTCCTTTCATGATAATATCTTTCGGAATTTAAATTGTTTAAATCTCGCATCTGGTTTGAAGTATTTTTTCATGCTTAGCATCTATTGGGATTGATTGTCGTTTAATTAGCTCCAATTGCGGTTTTAATTGCTTGAAATTGATATTAATTGCCTAGTCAACTTTGAGAGTTTTTTCAAGTAATGATAAATTGCATGTCTTTCTTTCCTAGGTCAAATATCTTTAATGCATGATATTGAAAGATTATGAACTTTGAGCTAGAATTGCATTGGAATTATGAGTTTATGTTTAATTGAAAGTTAAATCACATTGTTGAAAAAGGCTTATCTTTCAGTTTGGTAAATTGAACATTTAATTGAAGAATTGAGTACTGTGGTGGTGGATTGGTTTTTTTATAACAGGATAGTTATCCATTTTAGCAGCAATTATCTATCAGCTACTTGATCCTAATTTCATAGCCGGATAATTGACTCCATAAGACACTGGTTTCAAACTTTTAATGTAATTGAATCTGTAAAATCTTGTTAAATCTTAACAATTACTTGGTTGTTTGACTGTGTCTCCTGAATTGGTTGGTTTCCAGCTAGTTCTCTTTCTTTCCATTTCATTAGGGTATACCCCCCTTAGTTTGCAGGGAGACAGCTTAAATAGAGAGATTGGGGATCAGGGTGACAGCCCCCGATTTGAGTCGTTGTCGCGGTGCCTAGACATTCTATGCGACAACAGGTCCCACTGGACTGCGTTGCCACCTCTGCAAACCAATCACTGCGCAACCACTACGCTACTGCTGCCCCCACGTTGTCACTGCGTTGCCTACGGTGTTGCCTCTCCTGCGCTGCCACTAGGCTGCTGTCTTTAGCGTGAGGCTGGCCCCATGGGCCCCACTCTAGCTCTAATCTTTGCCTTAGTGACTTTAGGAAAGTGATCTAATCATAAAGTTTATTTGTGGGTCACCCTTACCCACTTTATTTTCTGTTAACATTAGAAAAGGAAAAATTTGACAAAATTAATATTCCAATTAGATGACTGCTAATTTGGAATATTACAACCACTGAGAGCTCTAGTGGACCGAGCCAGAAATATCTGAATGTATAAGTCCTAGCTGTTGATTTGGGGTACCATTAGATGTGCTCTAAGTCTCGAATTTTGTGGAGACGTTTAGACACATGTATTCCAGATAACCCATAAATTGTTTGGTGAAATTCCACTCAGATTGTATTCTATGGAAATAATTAATTATTTTTAAAGGGACCCTAAGTTTAAACTTAGGAAAATAAAATAATTAAAGTGAAATAATAGAATATGAGTGAGAATGATCTAGAATAAATGGATCAAGTAAAAATTTAATCTTAGCCGTTGATTAAAGATCTAATTTGGGTCATTGAAGTCTCAATGAGAAGACTATAAGATTGGTTTGAAAGGTCATTTGGAAGACACATTTTTGGAGACTCAAGGCAAAGGTCAGAGATCGATTTCTTTAGTGAGCAGTGCTCAAGAAGAAAATTTGATCGTGAGATCTTTTACAGAGAGGGGTAGTAATTCTGGTTGGAAGGAATCCTGAGCCGAAGAGTACATAGCAACAGAGGCAGACAGAGCCACAACAACAACACAGAGCCAGTGATGCAGAGTCAGAGGGGAATCATTTTTCCTGTTGAGGAGAGAGCGCAAAGCTAGTGCCATATCTTGGAGAGATTTTCTAGAGGCCAGAAGGCTTTAGTTTCCAGCTAGCAGTGAGATTAGCATAGAGGCAGAAGGCAGCTGTAGTTGTGACACAGAACTGCATAGAGGTAGCACAGGGCAGTCCACTCTTGGGGCAGATCAGTGTCGGGTTCCCATGGAGGAGTGAGGGTTGTCTCACAAGATATCTTTTGTCAGTTTCTCTGTATGATTTGACAGTGTGTCAATCATAGATTTGTACTCAGAATATTTACTGCATAATATATAAAACCTCAGATTTGCTGCACCGATTTTCCCGCATTGGGTTTTTTCGGGGATAGTTGTCCAAAAATAACTGTCGAATGGTTGTGTGATCTATGTTTGTTCAGATTTGTTTCCGCACTTGTAATTTTTCCATAGTTAATTTTTGTAGGCTGTAGTGAATGGATTTCGATATTTGCTTGTAGAACACAGTGAATAATTTGTTAAGTAAATAACAAATAGAAGACTTTCCATCAGTTGTTGCAGTAGGATTCTTGAGTTGACGAAATTTTCACACTAGCACGTCATCTACTCTGTTGTCACTTCTTGGGAATGCTTCCTTAGCATACTTCCCAAGTACGCATCCTCTGAACACATTATCGTGTTTCGTGCTACGTTCTGGAACCCCTGTTACTGTTTCCCTGAGCATCTTGAGTGCTCCATGGTTTAGATGTCCCATTCTTCTATGCCATAACTCATTCAGTTCCTTCCCACTGCTACTGTTATTGCCTATTAGTGCCATTAAAGAGTCGAGCTGCAAGTCGAGCTGCAACCTGTATAATTTGTTGCTTCAAACTCCAATTTGTCTTACCTTCTGTTATCACCTCGTCAGATTTCTAAGGCTGAAGAAGAAATTCCATCAGAGGTAACCATAGACCAACCTTTTGGCTTGGTATCTAGCCCTACCAAATCGAAGAGGGCTCTCTCCACAAGATCACAGCCAAGAGGGCTGGATAAATTAGGGTTTTAGGCTAGGTATGAAATGCAGAAGGGTTTGTTTTGTTTTGATTGGGTTTGTTGGATGAGGATTGGGTCAAAGAGGCTAGGTTAGGGAAAATAAGATGGGAATTGCAGTCCATTCAATGGGGCAAGGTAGGTAGAAAGCTTAGCACTTTAAGGTGATTTTGTGAGATGGTTTCAGACTGATGAGGAGCTAGGAAGAGCATAAGAGATGTATTCTTCCTAAACTGAAGAAAATGGACAAATTATGAAGACTTTTCCAAAACAGAGCATGAAAGAACATGTATTCTGCCTATCAACTTGAAAATCATCATATAATAGACATGAAATGGTTTATGAGCTTACAAAACATTCATACAAATGAAACAGGAGAAAAAACAATGCCAAACATTCATACAACAGGTATCCCAAGGAAATAGTTGCAACTCTTCATTAATTTTAGGCCAAACTGATTACACTATGGTCCTAGATCAATACAACAGCATCCAATTGATTTGAACCTGTAAAATGACTGAAAAATTACATGATATAGGCCTAAAAAAAACTCCTCCCAGCCTCAGGGGTCGAATCCATGAGAGGAGGAGCAGTTCCACTAAAACTGAGCTAAATACCTAGAATGTAGGGAGGTTAAACTAACTCATTCCTCACTTTTTGCAAACTATTTCATTACACATCATCATGAGTTTTCACCTAATGTATTTACCCTAGGTAACAGTAAAAATATGATATTTACATTTACCTCCATCAATTACATAAGCAAAATCATCATTTCCTAAGATAAAAGTAAAAAATGCAATGAAAATTGCAAAATATCAGACATTTGTCAAGTGCACCATTTTTGTGCCAGGCGTGCCCTCTCTTTGCCAGGAGCGCCCTCAATGTTGCAGGCTGCTTTTGACTAAGTTGTAGGTGTCCAAACTGGGCTCAAGATGGCTTGTTGGAAATCCCTTCAAGTCTACTTTCTAGATATGCTTTCAGTTTGCAAAATGAAGCTGATTTGCCCTGTCAAAAATTGATCCTCCAGAGATTGCTCAATGCATAGTGCCAAGGCAAAAAATAAGGCAGAACCATGATTTTTTGCTTGTTTTTTGACATTTTCACCTGCTAATTTTGCAAACCAAGGCTGGCAAGGTGAATTTCTTAGATGTATTTGTCATTTGGCATCCAATGGTGGTGGCCTTTTGGTCAAAAAGTGGCTCAAAAAAGAGCGCAGTGCCAAGGGCGTTGCGCGTGTAGGTGCACCCTCCCAGTGCCAGGTGTGCAACGCTGACTTCAAATCAAATTTTGAGTGCCTTACCGAAGTCCAAATTGGGATTAGATAGATCGTTGGAAAGATCTTTCTCTTGGCTACACAATGGACTTATCAAGCATTGAAAATGATCAAGTATAGCCCCTCAAAAATAAATTCTCCCAAGACTAGTAAAAAAGTGCAGAATGAGGGTGCAAAAATGAGTGTGTTGTTGCAGGCAACTTTTGGAGACCTTCCTCAATTCCAAATTGAGCTCAGGATAGCTCATTGGAAAGACATCTCTGTCTAGTTTTCATTTGACTTATCAAAAAAGTCATTTGGACACTCCCTCAGGGAGAAATATTGATTTTCCCAAGGTCACTCCAGAAGTGCAGAAAACCTCTTGTAGTAACTGTATTTTTGACATTTATCCAAAACCATGACACCTGTGTAGAAACTGAAGGAGGTTTTTCTTCCTTGGCCTATGATGGACAAAAACCTCTCTCACGTTTGTCAAATTCATCTCTGTTTGATCAGAAACACAATTTGAAGAAAAACTGGCCCTATGTGTGGCAAATGATTTGTCCCTTGATGGAGACATGATGTTTATGAGTTGGAATAGCCTCATACTTGCTGAAATGACCTCTCTTATGTCTCATCTGCTTAGATGTCTCTAATTCCATAGCAAACCCTAGTTCAGTGGGAGAGGAAATTAGGGTTTGGTATAGGCAAAAAAGGGGATTTAGGACTACCTTGTAGAGGGAGCGGAATGAAGGGGTTAGGGGCTGTTTAAATTCTTGGGGAAATTTTGGGGGATAGGGATGGATGTTAGAGAGTAGGGGAAAGTGGAATTTCAAGGATTGAGTGAGGAGAAGGGGTCCAAAAGGGCAAAACACAAGCCTAGTCTAGAAAAGTGTCAAACTGTAGCAATAGGCTAGGGCTTGTGGAAAAATGATGATTTTGAGGGATAAGAGTGATGGGAAGTGTTTAGGAAGGTATATGAAGGATAGGGGAAGGTGTAAGAGCATCATGATACAAGTCTTGTTGATGATTTAACCATGGAAGTCATGAAACCAAGAAAATTGTCCTCAAAACCCTAGGAGAGGGAAATGAGCTTTCCAGGCACAACTGAGAGACAAATATGGTAAACAAAAAACCACTTACTTGGAAATGATAATTTGGAACCTGAAATTGTTGAAGACCTTTGACTATTACTACTCTTTCAAAAGATGAATTTGATGGTGAAATGATCAATTTTCATGATTTTGACTCTATGACCTAATGATGACACAACATGGAAAAATGAGCTGAATGATGACCATGATGACTATGGGAATCTTTCAACAATGAATGACCTGACCATGATGATGTCCATTGACCATGGAGGTGAAAGAAGTAGTAATGATCTCAATACCCTAGTTAGTGACCAAATTTTTGCATGACCTAGTGGAATGATAAAAAAATTCTGAGTGAGGCCCCTAACATGACATGAAAAGAGGATTATTGATCACTGATGGCAGGATGCAAATATTGACACTAACACCTTCTTCCATCTTGAGTTCTTGACAAACACTTTCTTCCCTACAAAGTGGATATCATATCACTTATCCCGTAACTGGGATACTGAAATCAGGTTCATACCCAATCTTGGCACATGCAATACATCTGTAGCGTTGGTGCTTGCTCCTGACTCCCTTTGAAAATCGATGGTACCTCTCCTTATTGGAGTACACTTAGTTTTGCTTCCCATCGTAATCTGGAAGTCCATCTGCTCCTCCTTACAACTAGAGAAATATTCTCTAACCCCTATCATATGAGCTGATGCTCCACTGTCTATATACCAGACACCCTGTGAAGCTGATCTTGACAAGCAAGCAAATTTGTCCTCCAACTTGGAAGAGAAATCTGAAGCCTACTGAATGTCAATTCTATGCATGGTCATACTGAAGAATTTACAGTGTGCTATTCCTCTTTCCACTCGATGCTAATTGTACAACTCCAATCTGTTGCAAAGGCCTCTGCGTCCAACTAGAAATTTGCTCAGCGAAAATCTCAGCTGCTGCTGCTCCCTTTGACTGTTGGAATCATCGTCCTGGGCAAATCGAATTTTTCTGCCAATCCTGCATAGAAAAAATCGAACTCCTTCCCTAGCAATTCGAACTACCTCTTCTGGGCTTTGCGTAGTCTATCAGGGAATTTCGATTTCCTGCCCCCTCAGAGCAACGAAATTTCTTTCTCTGCTTCTGAGCTTTCTCGGCTGATAACTTATGCTTTGGTACCATGTGAAAATTTCATCTATTGCAATAACTGGAAATGATTCCTAATTATAAATTTAATTACGCAGTTTATTTGCTATGACAAACAATGAATAAATCACTACTGCAATTTTCACCATAAAAATATTGCACAAAACAAAATAATGGAAACTGAGAAATTCTAGCACACACACAAAAATTTGACATGATTATTTTTGGACAATTGTCCCTGGAAAAACCCCATGTGGGAAAACCAGTGCAACAAATGAGGGTTTTATTATTATTCTTCAACAACAAATCTGAGTACAATAATTTGGATGTCAAACTGACAATCCAATCTGAGAGAATCACTGGCAAAATTATATTGAGGATTCTTCCTCACCCCACAATTGATTTTAGCTTCCAAAATTGGCCCCACAGCAATACGTCCTTTCTTCTATGTCATCCTCTGCGTTGTGCTTGTGCAGGCCTTGTTGTTGTTGCCTCTAGAAACTTCTAAAGCTTTGCTATAGCTCTGCTTCTCTCTACCTCTGGAACTGATTCATTGGTCCTCTTGATCAGAATCTCGATCACCAGTTGCTGAATCAACTGCTCCCCTACCTAGATCGAACTGCCACTGTTGCTGCATGCACAGTCCCTTTGAGCAAACTCGCACTCCCTCAATCTGACTCTTCTGGGAAGGAAACCTCCATCGGAATACTTCCTTACTTCTCTCCCACCCGCTACTCGATCTTTGGCTCGAGTTTTCCCGATGATTCACTTTGCTACTGGAAAATCGATTTGCCTAGATCACTGAGTGTTTGCTCTGATGTGTTTTGTTGAGATTTTGGGGTAGCATCGGATGTGCTCTAGCTCCGAAACTTTGTGGAGGGGCTGGAACACATGAGATCTCCATGACCCAGAAAGCGTTTGGAGAAATTCCATCTGGTGTAAACGTTATTCAAATAATTAAATTTTTTAATGGGGACCCTAAGTCTAACTTAGGGAAATTCAAAAATTAAAGTGAATTAATTTACACATATGATGAGAACATTCTAAGTGACATGGATCAAGCTTCTTTTAATCTTAGCCGTTGATTAGAGATTAGATCACGACCGTTGATGTGTCAACGAGAAAAGTATAAAGGAAGGGCTTGGGGTCAGTTGGAGGAGACACACACAGAATCTAAGAGATCGAATTCTTCTGACGGAGCAGTGCTCGGGCGAAGATCAAATCTAAGTGATTCAAAGAAGCAGTGAGGGGTAGATGCAGTGACTGGTTAGGAGGACCAAGAGTACAATACAGAGCAAGGGTAATAGAGACACAGTGGAGGCAACGCAACCATCAGAGGGCGTGATGTAGTCCCTTGGGAGGGTGATGCAGGCCCACGCAGGGGCAGCATAGTGTCTCCAAGGAGAGTCCGAAATTCAACTGGAGGATGGGGTTTTTGAGACGGCAGGGCTGAAACTAGACTTCAGAAGAAGTTGATCAACGCAGAGTAAGGGTGACGCAGTTCCTCAGTCTGGGCCACACAACCTTATGTAGTGGCAGCGTAGAGACTGTGCAAAGCTAGCTGGGGTTTCACCAGTGGCTCATCCAGATCAGCCGAGACTTGAGAGAGTGAGGTATATCTCACATTTTTCTCTGTAGCCGACGTTTTCTCTGTTGGGTGAGCCGGTTTATGGCACCCTAGATGTACTCAGAATACTGCTGCTTAATAATAATAAACCCTCAAATCTGCTGCATCGGTTTTCCCACACTGGGTTTTTTCGGGGACGTTTGTTCGAAAAATTTGTGTGTCCTGACTCCTTTGTCATGTGTGTGATGTTCAGTAAATGATCTGTATTTGTGTAGGCCGCTGGTTGTGTTTATTTCAGAGTTTTTCTGAATATTTTCAGTTAAATAACTTGTGCATAATAAAACAAGTAGGAGAAGTAAATCAATATTTAGCAGCAGGAATTCTGTGCTCAAAATTTTTCACATGGTATCAGAGCATTGCAGATCAAGCTGAACCATTAGCAAAGGGGCTGAAGATATTTTCTGCAAGAAGGGCAGTTGAAGAAGCACAGATCCGGGAGAAGGCAATGCAACACCAGAGGGATAGCATAGACCCTGCAAGGGTGATGTAGAGTAAGTTTGCTCATGCAGAGGATGACGCAGCTCTAGAAAGGTGACGTAGAGCCAATCTGCTCACGTAGATGCTGACGCAGCACTAGGAGAGGGACGATGAGCTAGTTTGCTCACGCAGAGTTTGATGCAGCACCAATAGAGGGACACTGAGCCATTTTTCTCACGAAGAGGAGCGTGATGCAGTTCAAGTTGGAGAGTTGTTGTACAGATTGCTAGGGCTAGAAGTGCAACTTCTGATCTTTAGAAGTTGCTGGTGAGGCATCGGTTTTGTCAGTGTAGAACAATGCCTAGCAAAGGGGACAAAGAGAGGAGAAACAGTTCCTCAACAGACTTTTGCCAAGAAGTTTGAGATTCGGTCAGGAGGATGGTCGTAGAGGGCTAATTCAGTAGGATTGGCGGAGGATTTCCGGGAGGGAAATCAATTGTTAGAGGGAGTAGTATCTCTAGAGGTTTTCTATCGCCAAGAAACCCAGATTCAGTCTTCTGTTGAGTGCAGCAACAATAGAAGGGAGAAGAGTACTTGCTTCGACAGTGTTTGAGCAGAGATGGCCTGGTACGGATTGAGAGATCAGGATAGGTTGGACGGTGTGTCCAACTTTGCGATCTGGAAGGCCAGAATCCTGATAGTCTTGGAGGAGTACGGTATCAGAGACCATGCGGAAAATGTCCTAGCTGTGCCGACCGATGCAGACGCTTTGAAGATGTTCAACGAAATTCAGGCGCGGGCAAAGTGCTTGATCATGGATGGGGTGAAGGATCACGTGGTGCCACACATTGCCGAGAAGAGAACGACAAATGAGATGTGGACAACTTTGACCACGTTGTATCAAGGCAACTCCATCCAACGGAAGATGCTTCTAGAGAACCAGATGAGGATATTCTAGATGCACAAGGGAGAGGAGATTGATCCCTTCCTCTCTAGATTGCAGACGATCCGAGATCAGCTGATTGCCATGGGGGCAACTCCGGATGAAGGGCTCTTCGTGAGGATTGCCCTGAATGCAGTCATTGATGAGTGGGAGACCTTTGTCCAAAGCATTTTGGGCGGAGCACAACTCCCAAATTGGGGTGATAAGTAGGCTATCCTTCGACAGGAGGAGATCCAGAGGGCGACAAAGAAGGAATTCAATAGCGGAGCTGTCAAGGTGATGAAGGAGGAGGAGGATGCGGCCCTAGCATCAAAGGGACAACGACAGCAAGGGAAGAAGAAGGACCTATCCAAGGTCCGATGCTTCAGATGTGGCAGTATTGCTAGAGCAATGCTTCAATGTGGAAGTATTGCTAGAGCACACTCCTCGCTAAGAGGGAGTGTTGAGATTTTGGGGTAGCATCGGATGTGCTTTAGCTCTGAAACTTTGTCGAGGGGTCGGAACACATGAGATCTCCAAGACCCAAAAAGTGTTTGGAGAAATTCTATCTGGTGTAAAAGTTATTCAAATAATTAAATTTTTTAATGGGGACCCTAAGTCAAACTTAGGGAAATTAAAAAATTAAAGTGAATTAAGTTACACATGTGATGAGAACATTCTAAGTGACGTGGATCAAACTTCTTTTAATCTTAGCCGTTGATTAGATATTAGATCACGACCGTTGATGTGTCAACGAGAAAAGTATAAAGGAAGGGCTTGGGGTCAGTTAGAGGAGACATGCATAGAATCTAGGAGATCAAATTCTTTTGACGGAGCAGTGCTCGGACGAAGATTAGATCTAAGTGATTTAGAGAAGCAGTGAGGGGCGGATGCAGTGATTGGTAAGGAGGACCAACATTACAACACATAGCAAGGGCAACAAAGATGCAATGGAGGCAGCGCAGCCATTAGAGGGTGTGATACAGTCCCTAGAGAGGGTGACATAGGCCCACACATGGCTCATGCAGGGGCAACATAGTGTCTCCAAGGAATGTTTGAAATTCAGTTGGAGACTAGGGTTTTGGAGCCGGCAGGGCTGAAACCAGACTCCAAAGGAAGCTGATTAGCATAGAGCAAGGGTTACGTAGTTCCTCAGTCAGGGCCACGCAGCCTTACGCAGTGACAGCGTAGAGACTGCGTACATCTAGCTCGGGTTTCACTAGTTGCTCATCCGAATCAACAGAGACTTGGGAGAGTGAGGTATATCTCACGTTTTTCTCTATAGCCGAGGTTTTCTCTGTTGGGTGAGCTGGTTTATGGCACCCTAGATGTACTCAATATACTGCTGCTTAATATTAATAAATCCTCAGAGTTGCTACACCAGTTTTCCCGCATTGGGTACACTGGTTTTCCCGCATTGGGTTTTTCCGGGGACATTTGTCTGAAAAATTTGTGTCCTTTGTCATATGTGCGTGATATTCAGTAAATGATCTGTATTTGTGTAGGCTGCTAGTTGTGTTAACTTCAGAGTTTTTCTGAATATTTTCAGTTAAATAACTTGCGCATAATAAAGCAAGTAGGAGAAGTAAATCAATATTTAGTAGTAGGATGTCTGTGCTCAGAAATTTTCACGTTTTCTCTATCACCACATCGATCCCTTCTTATATCTTCTAGTTGAGACTCCAACGGCCAAGATTAAATCTTAATCGATGGCTCGGATCATCTCTGGATCGATCCATGTGAGTTTTTTATTGAACTCTTACATTGACTTAATTAATTCTGATTAATTAGCCATATTCCCTAAGTTTAGACTTAGGAAATATTTAAAAATCGACTAATAATCTAATTAAGCCATCTCTAGGTGGAATTTCTAGAAACAATTTCTGGGTTTTGGAGATCTCATGTATTCTAGTCTTTCCACCAAGTTTTGTGGTTAGAACATATCCGATGCTACAAAAACTAACAATTTTTCCCCACAGCTGGCTAGATCACAACTCTGATACCACTGTAATATTCTGCCTTGGAAAACACCCAAAATACCCTTGTGTTTTTCTGAGTTTTAAAGTGTCACTTTAGTGAAATGTTTTGTCAAACATATTGATTGCATACTGTTGTAGGTGATATTTAGGAGTTTACTTGGATGAACGACACCATTTAAATAAAAGGCCCATATGAAACACTTCAACTCACAATACTTTTTTTTAGTAAACTTAGAAAATATATGAAATTACACTAGCGGTGATCACTGATAACAAAGAGAGTTTCTTTAAATCTAGGAACTGATATATACTTTACAGGATGATTACAAAGTGGCAAAAGAACCTGATTTGTAGCAACAGTAAGTGAGGACTCTTCCAGTGAGAAATCTGGCCTCAAATACATATAATTTTCCCTCTTGAAAACCCATGAACAAAGGTACCATTTAAAACTTCAGATTTAACTCCACTCGCAGGAACAAAATGTCAAGTATCTCATCCCTCATCTTATCTGCTACAACCAAAGATTTGGAGCGAAATCTGGTTTCTATTTGACCAAATCTTTAATAGTTGCAATTGCAAATAGAAGGGCAACACCTGGGGTTGCTCAACTGATAAATATGTCAATAAATTTGCCATCTGAGATTACACTAATGAAATCAGTTGGTCCCTTGATTAACAAAAATTCTATCTTATGGAAAAGTATGCTACAACATACAAATAATGACATTCTTTAGCCCTTGCAATGGAATTCGACCTTGACTGAGTGAGATTTCATGGAATAATTCGGTTCTCATCAAACTAATCTGAAAATGCCAAGTACTCAATTCGTTGCTCCTCATAGAACATTGACTTCTGGCTTAAATCTTCAGCTGGGAATTGCATTCTCCTCCTCAAGGATAAATTGGCCTTCTTCAACAATAATTCGGCCTAATACTTGCATGGAAAACCACTGAAAATATCTGCTACAAATCAGCCTTCAATTATGAAAATAAATATTATAATTTGGCCGCATACTTGCATGGAAGATCACTGAAAATATCTGCTACAAATCAGCCTTCAATTCTGGAGATAAATATAATAATTCAACCTCATACTTGCATGACAAACCACCGAAAATATCTGCTACAACTCAACCTTCAATTCTGGAAATAAATATAATAATTTGGCCTTGTACTTGCATGACAAGCCACTGAAAATCTTTGCTACAAATCAACTTTCAATTCTGGAAATAAATATATCATCTTAGATCTCTTGATTTGGAGATTTATGCTATTAGTCATCAGTAATTTTTGCTTTTATAGATGACTAAAAGCTTATCCTAGATTTCTAGAAACAAAGTTCATGAACATTGTGAGTTCTAGAAATCTCACTGTCTTCATTATCCTTAGGTTAATTTTTTCACTATTTCATCATTCCATCATGTCAAGCTCAGCTCACCAATCCGAGAAGACACATTAGGGGTTCATGCCACTCATTTTGTCTATGTTTTGTCACCTTTGGCCTCAATCCTCTGTTTTGTTTTGCCTAAACCCTCCACTGCTACCTAGGGCCACCAATCAGCCATCTTTCTTATATCTCCAGAACTGCCTCAAGCATTGATGGTCTCAAAACTATCTCTGTAGGTTCTTTAGATAAATCAAGTACATTGGATTTTGGATCTTCAATACATAAGTCTATCAAAAACTTTGTTTTACACTTAATAACCCCAAAATCTAAGTTTTCAGTCAAAGGCCAAGTCCAAAGAACCTTCCACTAGGTCACCTAGGGTTTCATAGGTCATAGGGTTGATTTGGTGCTCTAAAACCTCTGTTTTTCCTGTGTAAAGATGGCTACATTCAAAGAAGAAGAAAGGTCAAGCAACTTAGTCCAAAACTGATCAAAATCCATTCAAAAAAGACCTCCTTAGCCAAAGCACAAATTCTGCAAGGGACAATTGCCCTTGCTCACATTTCTGCAAGAATGATCAAGATGGCTATAAGCCTAAAAAGAGGTAAGGTAATAAGACGAATCATCACAAGAAGACATCCACAACAAAGAGAAAGGTAGTAGGCCTGTGTTTAAAGAGAATCAGGATTTGTGACTGATTGGAAAAGCAGTGTTGCCAATGCAAGAAGCCAGTACAAGGACCACCAAGATAGAAGGCACAACAACACAACCAAGGACACATTGAAGATTTTTAGAAATTACAAATGAATAAAGGAAAAAGGTGAGGTGAACTGAATAGAAATGAATGAACTTGAAAGGGCTATAGAGAACTCAGAAGACAACACTGCTTATTCTTCTCTAACAGCTCTAAAACCTAAGAGTTTGGAAAGATGGACAGAACAGGTCAAAAGAAGATGATAAGTCCTCCTTCATAACAACATAAGACATTCAAAGGATATCCAAGGTGCCCTCTAGGGTTTTTCAAAACAACACTACTTCACTGCACCAAAGGGAGAGATGGTAAAGAATATCAATATGAGGGAGCCCTAGCTTTCAAAGGTACAGTCAAAGATCTTCAAAATGGTCAAGACAATGAAAACATGAGGTAAAGTACCAAAGGAGAAAATCATGTTGAGCATAAGTTCATTGTTGTGAAAATGAGGTGTCAAAGTCCAAACAATGACAAGTAAACCAAAAAAAACCCTATGTTATGGCCCCTGCAGAAATCAGAAGTGGCCAAGGGGAAAACCTGGTAAAATTGTTGCACACATCTTTACCAAAAAGACCTCACTGTCAAAAATATCAGAAAAAGATGAGAAAGTCATGATCAGGTCAATTACACTTAAGAAGGCCAAAAAGGATAAAAACAGTGTTCTTAGTTAGTCAAAAGCATGCCAAAGACAGTTTGAACAATCCCCAAAGTTTCAAAACCAAAAAGGGGACCTCTTCATACTTCAGTACACCATTACCTAGAGAGAATTACTTAAGAAAAGTTATGGGCACCTGCAAAAAAGGGTCAAGGAGACATTAGTGAAAATCATAAAGTGACCCAAAGCAAACATACTAAAAGTGGGTATAAAGGTGTTTCAACTTCGTTTTTGAGCTCATCTAGCACTTAGTGAAGAGAAAGAAGCTTCAGGGAGAAAAACAGGGTTTTCTGGCCGTTTTTTGGGCAAGTGTTCTGGCGCTACACAAATCACTGGCGCTACGCAAATACAGGCCGGCGCTGCGCTAACCAGTCCTCCGCCCATTCGAATTTGAACAGCGCTGCGCTAATTAGCCCTGACGCTACGCAAATCCTGGGCACTGCGCTAATTAGCCCCGACACTACGCAAATCCTGGGCGCTGCGCAAACGCAGGCCCGACTCGCCCGGAGACCGACGAAACATTTCAAGCACCCAGCGTTGCGCTAACAGGCCACCTGACACCTCTGCACGACTGCCCGGGCGCTACGCAAACGCAGACCCAACTCGTCCGAAGACGGCAGATAGTGCATGAGCCCGGCGCTGCGCTAACCGCCATGCAAGCCTGCCAGTGTTGCACTAACAGCCCGACCCGACAGCTCAGGTAGGGCGTTGCGCAAATGCAGGGAGCCTCCAAAAAAGATCAAATTTGTCTCAAGGTCAATTTTTTGTCCTCCACCTCATCTCCAAAGGTTCACCAAAGGCTAAATTGGTAGGTGACCCTCCCTCTTGATCCCCAAGCAATTTTCAAAATTGGTTTTAAGTATTTGTGGCTTTGAAGCGTTAAAACCCTAAGAGGGTAAAACCTAGGCCTTCATGCAAAACAAGACTTTGTTTTTTCTCCTAGAAATCAGTTTGTTGTCATGTGAGGATGAGTGAATCAAAGTGACTGCAATACACTTTTGAGAAGGCCTCCTAAAGCTATAGCCTACAAGGCAACTAAACCCTAAGAACCCTAGCCTCCACACTACTCATTCTCCAAAGTTGACTCCATCACCATCTTCACCTTGTTTCATCAAGCCCTAATTTGTAAACCAGTATCTCCTATCACCATGTCAGGAGCTGAGAACAATAGTGGTAGTGATAAAGGTCAAAGGCCTTTGAGACCAAAACATAAGGGAGGAAAAGTGAATAGATTGGAACCTCAAAGCACAATGGCCATTACCTCCTCTCCTAGGATCCTGTCATGTTTTCAGAATGCAAGATGTTTTCAATTTTGTGAGAGGATCAAACAAGTGAAGAGCCACTTTGAGCTTACAAGGCTCCTCATTCTCGATTTACACAACAAGCACTCAAGCCTTGTAGGAGTGGATTTTGAGATCTCAGCAGGTGCCATCTCTGAGGCCATAGGTATCCCAGCTGCGGGTGAAAAGTGGTTTAAAAAGGGCAAATTGGACAAAGATTTTTTAGAGCCATTTATCAAAACAAGGTAATAGAGGAGGCAGCAAAACAATTTTCCCTTTCTCACACCTCAAACACAGTTTTGCCTCCTTGATGTTGGTTATCATGAAATACTTCACCTGTGAGGGGAGGTACTCCAGGCTCTGTACCTATCATGTTAGACTCCTCATGCATTTCACAAGGGTTAAGGTACTAAACTTGCCTTACTATCTCTATAGGAGCATTGAGAAAATGTCTTCTGTTGTCCTCTATAGGAGCATTGAGAAAATGTCTTCTGTTGTCCGGAGGAGGAATCACTTACAACAAATGCATAGCTTGTTCCACCATTCCTTGATCAAGATGGTGGTATTACATCAATTGGAGAAGGAGGGTATACCCTGGGATGTTTTCATAACCCATGAAGTCTTTACAAACCCACAACCTCCTCATCAACCAAACCTGCCTTCCTCATCTGCACAAGTACCCTCACCACAAGCAAACCTCCCTTCCTCTCCTTCTCTTGGTGCATTAGGTGAAGCAGGAAGGGGAAATGAAGAATCACATGAAGATCAGGGTGAAGGTGATGAAATCAGTGGGACAGAGACAAAAATTAATGAAGAACAGGGAAATGAGCACAACAGTAGTGAGGACAAAAACAGTGACAATTTAGAGGGAGGCAGTGATGATAGTGATGAAAATGAGTTAGCCCAAAGTGAAGAAAAGGATAATACAGGTGCACAAAGTGATGACCAAGAAGATGTTGATGAAATAGAGGAGGCTGACAGTCAAAAAGACAGTGAAAAAAACTCTGCCACCATGGAAGAAGATGCTGGAGGAAATGAAGAGGTTGAAAGTGAAATAACATGAGCCTTGAAGGAGGAGAAACCAGCAATGAAACAAAGGATGAAGAAGAAGCAGAGGAGGCAGAGTCCATGGAAACAAATGATGAACAGGAAAATGATGAGGCAGAAACAAAGTTTGAAGAAGAGGACAGTGACAAAGAGGATGCCTCTGATAGTAAAGGCAGTGAAGAACAAGACAACAAGGGAGATAGTCATGACAGTCATGACACCAATCAGCCTCCTAATGACAATGAAAATGATAACAGTGCAAAGGATGATGAAGAGGAGATGAGTCCCAATGATAAACAAAACCAAACTGAAGAAAGTGCAGGGGCTAATAGTCCCAATGAAGACCAAAGCTACAACACAGAAGGTAGTAAGGAAGGTAATGATGATAATGGTGTTGAAGGTGAAGAAAGCAGTGATCAAACAGGGCATGAGATGACTGATGGGGATCATAGTGAAGGTGAAGGAGCTGGTGACAACACAAAGGGTCACAACCATGATGAAAACACTTCCAAAACCACCATCACTCCTCTTGCATGCACATACGACAGAGGGCCAAGGCAAGTGTTTGCTGCCTCAAAAAGGCAAGGGGCCTTGCCATCTGCATCCTTTCCAAGGCTGGAGAAGGGAAAAGAGAAGATGGAACAGGTTAAGAAAGGTAAGAAAGGCAAGCTATCTGCTCAAAAGCTTCAATTTATTGACCTAGGTAATGATACTGAAGATAAGGAGATGGCCACTAGACTGCTACTCCATAGCAAGGATGCACAAATCAAGGAGTGGGAGAGGGATTTTGGTATGGCCCAATACATCATTCAATATTATAAGAATGAGCACAAACACTTCAAGAAGATAAAAAGAGGTCTAGCACTCCAGAAAAAAGATGACAAAGTATTATGCAAAGAAGCACAAGCTTGTTTGTGCCAAACTGAAGGAAGCCCTCCTTGAAGCCCAAACCCTAAAGGAGGCAAAAAACATAACAACCTTGGAGTTTTGGCTGAGGCTTCTCAACAGTTGTCCAAGACCCCTTAAGAGAGGTCTCCACCAATTTTGAGAGAATTTGGAGCAATTTTTGTTTTTTGTGATTTTTAAGGCTCATTAGCGCAGCGCCACTGGCGCTACGCTAATACATGGAGCATCTTTAGGAGGAGAACTTGACATTTTTGGACTTCTCACACCTAGTACATTATGCTCTCCAAGTTTCAGATGATTTGGAGCAGGTTTGACCCCTCAAAAGGTCAAAAACCCTCTCTTTTTTCACCTTTCTGCCACTGTTTTAGGCTTGGCACTGCGCAAATGACAGTCTTGGAATTTTTGACCTTTTGACTAGGCTACAGGAGTTGGATCAGGAAGCTACAAGCATTTTGGAAAGTAGACTCATCAGGCTTTCCAACGAGCCATCACGGAGCCAAATCCGAGATCGGGAAGGGGTCCAAAACTTGGTTACAAAAGACCCTATTTTTTGCTGAAAGTGGCGCTACGCAAATGGACTGTTTATTGTGTTTTGGACCAAAAGTCAACAAAACACACTCATTTATTGCAAAATCATTTTTTAGTGTTTTTTGAAGAAAATCATTCTATAATTAGGTGCAAGAAGTTATTTTAGCATTTATTTCATGAGATATTTTGTGCCTTGGGCCTTGCTTGGTCTCTTTGGCATAAATGACATTTATGAGTGATTTTGACATTTTCCAACCCTATCTAGGGTTTTTGCCCTCCTTTGCTTAGTTAAATAGAGCATGAGGGCTTCCTTGTAAATGTTGGCATTTGATGAGCTTTGAGAGTAATACATGGTTTTTATGAGCTTGGAGAAGAAATTGGTGTTGTGAAGTTTATGAATGGCTTGCTTGGATTGATGATGGAGAAGCTTGTTTGCAGGATTCCTTAGCTTGATTAATGGTGATGTATTCTTAATTTGTTCATGTTTTCTTGTTATCATTATGTTTCATCCTTCTTGGTTGCTATAGAACATAAAAGTATAGGTTGAGAAATGCTCCTTGAAGCACCTTAGTCCTCCTGTTTGCTATGGCCTTGATGTTTTCCTCTGCTGGGTGTGTTTAAAGAATTCTTAGCTGCTCTTTAAGCCTCCTTATGCTTTTTTGTTTCATCTATGGATTAATATGCTAGTTTACAAATATGATTCATGGTAAGCCTTGCTTATTTGAAGCTATCTAAACTCTGTCTTGAAACCTCTCTTTGAAGTACTGCTTGCTAGGTTAAGTCAAAGAGGTCTTGTTCTGATCTTGCCCTTTGTCCATGCCTATCTGTTTGCCTCAGGGTTCTTTATAGCTTGATCAACAATGTTTGGGAGTTCCCTCTTTGATTGATTAAAGTTATTGTGTCATCTTATATGTTTTCCAATTCTGAAGGTGAAATTACTAAGTAAGATAAGCTTTTCTTGCTTTCTTTGTTTCATTGGAATGTTTATCTTGGATATTTATTTGTTTAAGTATTGTCATTGAGTAAATGGTTTGCCCTATCTCATGATTAGTATCTTTTGCTTATCATAGTTAAGACATTTTTGTTTATGGGTAAATGACAAATGATACTTCACTGCCCTTTTCCCTACCTTGTTTTTCCCCAACTTGATGTCCACCCCACTTCACACATTACTTTAAGGATCCATTAGCCTTGCTAGATTGGCTCTGTATTAAACTCTAATTCATTATTGAGATACCCATGACTTTTATTGACTCCATAGCCCAATGATTTGAAGACCTCTCACTCCACCTATTCTACTTGACCATCTTACCCAACCAAAACAATCAACAAACCCTACACTTAACAACTAGCCTAAAATCAACCATCTAAAGCAAACAAGAACACATCCTTTGCATCTAATAGAGAGAGCCTTTTCTGAGTCTAGGAAGGCTAGGTCCTAGGACTCCAAAGACTAGTTTCATGTTACCCTGTCATTTGGTCTACCAATCTGCCAAATCATGTGACCCTAACATTCTGGCGATCATGGTGGAACCGAGTACATAGTAGCCTAAGAAACTCTTATAGACTCATTGAACCCTTTGTTAAGCTTAGAAACTAAACTGATAGCCAAGAGTAGACTCTGTTTGTTTCAACATCTTAGCAAAATGATGATTCAGCTAGAGGACACTCTTACAAACCTTAGGGCTACATAAAGGAAACTCAGAAAACTCCAAAACATCTCTAGATTGGTTTTTTGTCAGTGATTGGTGGTGGACCATAAACATACATCCTTAAAAACAACAAAAATATCTACCTGGTGACTACACTAGCCTCTAGTAGGCCTATTACTTTACTAATACTCATTTGACTCCCTAGATTTGTGTCAAACCAACCCTGAGAAGTTTATGAACCCAACTATATACTGTGGGAGTTTACCAAGCACTAAGAGAGGTCAGCCTTTGGAAAACAGTCCTAAAACTTTCAGCCTCTCTGAATTTTAAGTTTGAAATTTGCCTTCACATAGGATTAGTACCAGATCTCATTCGGACCCAAACCCTCCCAACATAGTTGATGACCCACAGAAGATTTTGTGGCAAACTTCTAGATTTGGAAACTTAACCACTATTAGGACCATTCACAGAACAAGCTCTGTGCCTGAACATCTTATAGCTTTGCAAGATCCCCAGTTTGACTTGTACCATACAAAGAACCTTTTCAGAACCAAGTCACAAACTGATATTGACCAGACTGACTTTGAACCCATAGATTTGCAGCAGAGTTCTAGTAGAGAAGCTTCTCCTTCCACACCACCTGACTTTCAGCTTCTCCATCACTTCAACTTTTTCCATACCAAGTCTATTCAGAATCAGTTTGCTGGTCCAAGTACTTCCACTACACCCATCCATACCACCACTGTGCAAACCACTCCGCTTCATCATATATCTCCTTTCACTAATCCTCCTCTTGTAAACCCTCCATTAGTTCCCATCATGGCAGCTTGGTATGCCCCCTTGACCTTACCTCAACCTCTAGTGCCTTTGCCAAATGACTACCAGTCCCAGATCCCTCATTTCATAGGAGTTGAATCCATCACTGCCCAAGACCATGTAGATAGGATAAATGATGCCTTTGGTTACTTGGAGATAGAAGAAGAAACTATTAAAATGAGGATCTTTGCATAAAGCTTAGGAGGAGAGGCCAAAAAATGGTTCAAAGCATTAACTCCTAACACCATACATGATCTCCCTCCTCTCTACCAAACTTTCATAAACAAGTGGGAAATCAAGAAAAATCCCCTTCAAATCATTTCTGAATATAACAATCATAAGAGGAATGTAGGGGAAAGTGTACAAGATTATTGCACCAGGTTTAACAGTGTCTAGAATGCCCTCCCACCTCACATGAAACCCCTACAAGGCCTGGCACTAGTGAAATTTCCTGAAGGTTTTGATCCGGACATGACATTCCAATTGAGAGAGAGAGACCCCGCAACTTTAGAAGAAATGCAAAAGGAAGCTATTAGTGCCGAGGTCAACTTGATTGAAAAGAGAGCTAGGATGAGGTCAGAAAAGAGAGTGACCTACAAAGATGAAACCATGCCCTCAACCTTTTCATCTGATACCAAAACAGACAACCTAATGAGAACCATGGAGAAAATGTTAGAAATGATAAACTTGAATGAAAGGACAACTCCTAGGGAAAATCAAGCCAATCCCCAAAACAGAAATAGAGCTCAAAACTTCAGAAGAGACACTCCTCAAATCAAACAAAGGGAAAGTGACCAACAAATCAGACCTCCCTTTCAACAAAACTGTGTAGATGAAGAAGAAGGAGAAATTATAGAACTTGAAGAAAGCCATATAAACCTAATAGGTTCTGATAATGAAGATGATGTCTTTCTCACTAAAGAAGAACAAAGTTTCTTTTCCTCAGATCAAATTGACACAAACTATGAAGATTCTGAAGAATATCGCTTGGAATTTGAAAATGCCATAATGGAAGTCCATAGGCAGTATGACCTTAGGAGCAAAAAGAACCTAGATTCTCCCAAGAAAAGCCAAATAGACACTGCTGTTAGGAAAGCCCCTGAAAGCAGCCCCAAGAGGACAACAGACACAAACACTATGGCTAAGAAAGTTGATCCAAACAAAGAAAATATCAGCCAGCAAAGTAGTGTCTCAAGTTGCCCTAGTACCTCTGCTAGTGGCCCTAAAAAAATTCTGTTGTCTAAAATCCTTGATCAAAATCAGCAAATTAAACTTATGGAAAAGGTTATGATTGAAAAGACTGATGTAAATATGCCTAAAATACAAATACCTTTCATCTTTGAGGGAGAGATTGCTAAAATCAAGATTACCATGCCTCTCATTACACTGATTACCCAAGGCACATACAAGTCTCAAGTTCTGAAAGTTCTAAACATGGGAAATGATGCCGACACTTTACACTTGGCTGATGACACACCTGAGCTGTTGTTTGGACCCAAAATAGAAGGAAAATATCAAGAAAGAGCCATTCCCCCTTTATACATCAGCCTAAACATACATGACAAAATCTTACATAATGCCATGCTTGATTCCAGTGCCTCTTACAATCTTATGCCAAAAGTTGTGATGGAGAGATTAGGTCTCGAAATAACTAAACCTTACAAAGACTTGTACTCGTTTGATTCAAGTAGGGTCAAGTGTTTGGGCTTGATCAAAGATCTTTGTGTCAACCTGGCACAAGTGCTTGCTAAGAATCTAGTCATAGACATAGTAGTGGCAGATATTCCCCCCAAGTATGTCATGCTTTTATCCAGATCTTGGGGAGCCAAGCTTTAGGGGAACCTTCAACTAGACATGTCATATGCTACCATCCTTGTTTTTAACCAAACAAGGAGATTATACTGAGAGTCACACATGAAATATATGGTTAGCAGTCAAGAAAGGCCAGACAATACTCCTCTTTATTCTATTCATTCAGATCTTGATTCTTTCATCTTATGTACTGAAGAAGACATTGATGAGCAGGTATATGAAGTTGAAACACATCTAGACATATTACAACAGTGAAATCAATCTCTTCATGTAGAGCTCAACAGTGAAAATTCTAGCAGCCCTGAACAACCATATAATGATAAGTCCAAACTTAAATTTCTACAAACTGAAAATGAAATTTCAGAACTAAAAATCAGTTTAGAATCTAAGTCAGGTTGCTTAAATAAAGGACAAACCTCTAGATCAGAACTTTTCCCTTTTCTCAATCCAAAAGAGCTGAAATACTCCCACATAACAGAAGACTTTGGAATTCTGAATCAAAAGAGTCTGATGTTTTTACTTTATATAGGCACCTCATTATCAGAAATTTTTGTCCCTCCAGAAAAGTTGTTGACTCTCACAGATGTTGCCATGAATCCTAAAGAAACGTCTGCTGAAACTGATATAGAAGAGTATAATGTAGGCAGCCTAGGAAGGCCCAAAATGATTAAGTTGTCCAAAACCTTTTCATTACACACAAAACTGAAATACATAAGGTTATGCAAGAAGTTTCAGGATACTTTTGTATATAGGAATGAAAGCTTAAAGCCTCATGACATAGACATTGTTCTTAAAAAGTCTTCTTTCAAGAAAAAAAATAAAACCCTTGGACAAGTGGTGTCACTAACAAAGAAAGCCAAAGGATGCAGGCTGTGCATAGACGTTAGGTACCTAGGCAAAGCCTCCATGAAATACAAAAACCCTTCTCCCAAGATAAATCATCCTATGAAAAGGGTAGGAGTTTCTAACAAGATGGCATTGTATGGTAGTGTTTCAGGTTACCATCAGATGATACCACTGCAGATCAATCAACATAAAGACATTTTCAAAGTTCCTTGGAATAACTACATGTTTAACCAAATGCTTCCTGGGCTATGGAGTGCTGAAGACACCTTCCAAAAAGCCATGGCCCCTGTTTTCAACTTCTTCACTATGCTATACATTGATGACATCATCATCTGTTTTGAAGCTGATAAAGAACACCTTTTTTTACCTAAGGAGGACCTTTGACAGAAACAAGTTTGGGAAGCAATACTCAAAGGAGAAATACCAAGGAGAACATGGATTGTTTGAAAATTTCTGGAAAAATCCTTGTACCATGTTTTCAAATGGAGGTAACTATGATTTCTGTTTACAAGAGCTAAATGGACAAAGGGTGTTAGGAGATCCTTTTGAGGACAGGATGCTCATGTACCATAGCTGTAAAAGCCCTTAGTTTAAAAAATTTTCATTCATTGTACATAAACATTGCATGAGGGAAATCACAAAAATACAAAAACATAGAAAGAATGAAAAAGAGGGCAGATTTGAAAAAAAAGGTAAAGCCCCATACCCAAAAATAGTACTTCTGAAAGTGAACAACCTTAAATGCCACTGTTGGTTCAAAAAGAAGGCCTTGTTTTAGTCATCTAGCCTAATCATGGCTGAAACACGTTTTCAATTTATTGTTGATAAGATAGTAAAAGATAGTTGGTCAAATCATTCAAACTTGACTTGTCGAAAGATAGATTAGGAAGAAAGATACTGGTTCCACATGCTTAAAACAGAACCAAGGAGAAAAATGGGGATGAATAGCAAATGATATATCACAACCCTTATTTTTCTAGTCTTATTTTGTACAAAAATAATATTTGTGTGCAGCTTGTTTTTATGCCACAAATGCATGGTAAGTCAGATTGCCTAATCCTAATTTAAACCATGCTTTCAATTTCATGTTTATAGCTTAGTGAAATGAATCCTGTGAAAATAGCTTAATCTTGACAGTTGAGTAGTTTAGGTAGAGAATAAGAGAGTTCATTAGCATAATTTGAACTCTTGGAAGAAATAAGATAGAAGTAGATAGTTAGTGTAATGACCCAACTCGAATTATGTGGAACATAGAAATATTAGCATGCATATGAGACCTGCATATGATAGCTACATATGCATGTATCACGTGTACGGCACTAGTACATGCACTAATCAATATGAAAAGAAACTCGGTGTACAGTAATGAGTGAATTATTGAAGTATTGAGTAAATCCCTAACTCACCATAATATAATGAATGTATTAGTTATACCTACCATTATCATAATATAAACTAATACTTTGTTCAAAGAAAATTAAAAGCATTGACTTATGCAAATAAATAATGATATTTTAATAAATCCAAGATATTTATTAAATAATAATATTTTAATAAATCTAAGATATTTACTAAATAATAATATTTTAATAAAACTAAGATATTTTAGAAATCAAAGATATTTATTAAAAGATGATATTTTAATAAATATCTGGAATGGAGTTTCTGTATAAAAGGAGAAGAGGGGTAAACTTGATGGGCATGGGTAGTGAATGGGTAAACTGACCCGGATGCTATCAGAGGAGTTCTAACTGTGTGATTCATGACCAGTGAGTTCTAACAGAGTCATGGAGTGATTTCGATTGTTATTGGAGTTTTGGGCACGGGGGCTAGAAGACTTGTCTTTTGGATCTGGGGACTGGAGAGGTTGACCTCAGATAGGCTGGGAGAAAAACGACGGTTTGGTGACGGGAGCTGGAGCCATGGCAGATCAGGGACATCTTCAAACATGGTTCCAGGTAAGTATTAATTAGTCAATTGATATATATTCTGCTTCAAAAATCCCACTCTGAATTCTGTAGTATGGATTTTGTGAATGATGGTTAAATTTTGAAAATTAAGGGCTTTACACTTATGAATTTTGTGAATGATTGATAATTATGAAAGTTAAGGTCCTTACACATGATATCGAAGCCCAGTTTCAGACTCTGTGGGTCTCAGGGTATTTTAATCATTTCTATGGGTTCCCAAGCTTGTATTGCCTCCATCTCTTCACTTTAAACCTTGGAGGCGATTCCCAAAATTTTGGTTTTGAATTAAGAGAAATAGTGTGTTGAATATCCATATCTTCAGCCACAAATTGATCAAATATAGGGTATTACAAATGGTATAATATGAATATCTGCCCAAAAGGATTATTGCTCTTGCCTCATACATTGGTTCACTTCGAGACAAGGAGGCATTCTTAAAATATTTTGAACTGCAGAGTATTGCTTGCAATTGCTCTTCATATTCAGCCAAAGCATTGATACTCCTGTAAGGAATACGATTGCATTATATTGCCCTACAATATTGTTACACTAAAGTTTAAATAAGACAATATTCGGTAACAGTATCTAATTTATAGGTACTCTGTCGAGAATAATACTCATGCTCAACCTCTTACTTTCAAGGCTTAGAAATACGTTTTAGTTAGAGGAAATGAACAATTATGGCGAGTTAACTAGAATCTTACAAACATCCATTAGGATTCAAACACATTACACAATTTTGAAACTTCTCTGCTCTCATGTCAACAAGAAGATCAAGAATGTATAGGAGAGCAAGTGGGCATAATTATCATTGTGGATCACATTTAAAAAAAAAAAATACACAGAGAATGCTCAGATAAAGACATTTATCAGATTTCAAAGACTAGAAATCCATTGGCTATTAGAGTTGCAGACGAGTGATAGCCCTGCAAGTAGATATCGCCTTCTGATCGCCTCCCTGATAGAAGAAAAATGATTCCGAGTAGTCGAGCAGGCAGTTATCCCCAAATGTTACATTCACTTCATTTGATGATAAATTTAGAAGACAGGCCGAAATTTCTTGGAAAAGCGAAAAGCTGAAGTTTTCTTATGCCAGTTTTCCACTCTCACTCTAAATGATGGACCAATTGCATCTTGTGTCAAGCGGCTGTTTCTTCGGATCTGTTGCTTGAATTATTTTGGCTGTAACATAACATGCCCTATTAGCACTGGTCACTGGTTCGATTTTAATAAATTTTCTGGTTCATCCCAATCGGTCCAAAGTTCTCTGTTCTTTCTAAAGAGTTGAGCTCAATTTTTTATGGGTTCCTCCCAGGCCACCATAGTCTCAAGCAGTGGATTGAGCCCAGATGTTGGTGCCAAACTACAAAGAGTAGAGGCAATAAGCTATATAGTATAAACAAGTGCGGGAAATATGAGCACTGGAGCCTCTGATTGATGCAATTCATGGACAAATATTAAGAGCGTTCAAGAACGATGTTGGCATCAATGATAACACCGTTCAATAATTATGAGATTAATCAATTATGTATAGCTTGAGGCCAAACTTTTATGCCATAACAAATTTTACGCATAACCATAAAAATAAAACTCAGAACTTTGTATATCTCGGCCTTTGCTCTAGATTGCCCTCGACCTTTGAGGAATTTCAAGAGTGAGAAGCTAAATTGTCTCCAGATCTGTGTCAAGAGGGCTTGTATAATCCCTTCAAATATTTAGTGCCCAAAAAAAATGCCAGCGACTTCACCAAAGTTTTCAGATCTGTAAAATCGAAACCTCAACTGAGATCCTTTAAAAAAAATAAAAAAAAAAATAAAACCTTATAAACAAAAACCCTTAAGAAAATTCGATTTTAAAGCAAATGAAAGGGTTTCAAAACCCTAGCGGCCCAGTAAAAAAAAAAAAAACAGAGAATGCTCAGATAAAGACATTTATCAGATTTCAAAGACTAGAAATCCATTGGTTATTAGGGTTGCAGACGAGTGATAGCCCTGCAAGTAGGTATCGCCTTCTGATCGCCTCCTTGACAGAAGAAAAACAATTCCGAGCAGTCGAGCAGGCAGTTATCCCCAAATGTTACATTCACTTCATTTGATGATAAATTTAGAAGAGGGGTCGGAATTTCTTGGAAAAGCGAAACGTTGAAGTTTTCTTATGCCAGTTTTCCACTCTCACTCCAAATGATGGACCAATTGCATCTTGTGTCAAGCGACTATTTCTTCATATCTGTTGCTTGAATTATTTTCACTGTAACATAACATGCCCTATTAGCACTAGTCACTGGTTCGATTTTAATAAATTTTCTGGTTCATCCCAATCGGTCCAAAGTTCTCTGTTCTTTCTAAAGAGTTGAGCTCAATCTTTTATGGGTTCCTCCCAGGCCGCCATAGTCTCAAGCAGTGGATTGAGCCCAGATGTTGGTGCCGAACTACAAGGAGTAGAGGCAATAAGCTATAAACAAGTGCGGGAAATATGAGCATTGGAGCCTCTGATTGATGCAATTCATGGACAAATATTAAGAGCGTTCAAGGACGATGTTGGCATCAATGATAACACCATTCAATAATTATGAGATTAATCAATTACGTATAGCTTGATGTTGATTTGAGATTCCCAAAATTTTGACAATGAACCAAATTATGACATTAATCAATTACGTATAGCTTGAGGACAGACTTTTATGCCATAACAAATTTTACGTAGAACCATAAAAATAAAACTCAGAACTTTGTATATCTTGGCCTTTGCTCTAGATTGCCTTCGACCTTCGAGGAATTTCAAGAGTGAGAAGCTAAATTGCCTCCAGATCTGTGTCAAGAGGACTTGTATAATCCCTTCAAATATTTAGTGCCCAAAAAAATGCCTGCAGCTTCACCAAAGTTTTCAGATCTGTAAAATCGAACGCGGCTTCACCAAAGTTTTCATATCTGTAAAATCGAAACCTCAACTGAGATCCTTTAAAAAAATAAATAAATAAATAAATAAAACCTTATAAATGAAAACCCTTAAGAAAATTCGATTTTAAAGCAAATGAAAGGGTTTCAAAACCCTAGCGGCCCAGAGAAAAAAAATAAAAAAATAAAAATAAAAATAAAATAAAATGATTCAAGCATTTAGAAAAGACTTGCGGCTTTCATGAATTAATGATTGCGGTCCCAGTGAAATTAGGCTCAGAAATCTTTGCGGCCAAATAGAAAATCGATTTCAAAGATTAAGCTAAATTCAACAAAAAAAAAAATTATGAATGATTTTCGTAAGGCATTTGAGATGAGTTCTCGCAAAAAGATATCCTTGTTGCTGTAGAGAGAGTTGACGAGGATGTCCATCAGCCTCGAAACCTCTGCCTGGAACTCAAATTCTGGGCGTTGGCTCGCAATGTCTTTCGGGAAATAGACTCTGACTCCCTCTGCGCAACATTTGCATCCATAGAAAGTGCATCAGGAATGGCTCCACCGATGCCTTCCTCCACCTTCGGAGGACTGGCATTCTCATCGGGAGGGCTTGCTTCCTCCACGTTGGCTCTTAGATAGGGACTGTGTTGCGGGATAAATGTGAGAATGTTGAGCAGTAACAGAACAGTTGGCACCGCCAACTTCCTCATCTTGTTCGCTTGCACAGGCACTCGATCTCGCACACTACAAACTAAACCTTACTCCATGCCCCATGAATCGCACCATTTTGTCGGGTTAAGAACGCCTTATCGCTCGCTCACCCGAGGTTAGTGCACATGATGGGACAGAGTTAATTATCATAATTCAACACTTGTTGTCGGTGTACATGATGGGACAGAGTTTCTTGAATGTGAAAATATAAAATAACCAGAAATTTAAGTTGGGTAATAGAACATCGCTAGTGCAAATGCATTATCAGCCTATAGGGAAATGCAACCTATAATCACATTAGTTAGGGTCGAAAGAGATCATTTCTTTACAATATAAACAAAGAATAATATATTTTCTATGGATTTGTCGAATGATGGGGATACTTCCACATTGGTACTAAAATTATCTAGTTAATTAATTAACTAATGTCATTATATAGATTCATTCATCACAAGAGGAGTTGTTTTAAAAAAAAAAAAAAATTAAAAATAAATAAATAAATAAATAAATAATAATAATAATAATAAAATAGTGATTTTGATACTAGTTTACTAAAGACACTATATATTAAGCATTACTATGAATTTAAAGTAATTATTAACTTCCAATACAAACGATAAGCCCAAAATTCAATACCCAAGGCACTCAGTCCTAACCTTGGTCGCATGTAATGAAACAAGGTAAGTGCTGTGTGTTATAATAAATTTAAGCACTTTTGTTATAACATAAATTGGTCAATAGGTGATTCCTAGAAGGTCTTAGTGCCTTACAAGTTAAGCCAGGGTTTCAGGCCCTTGTTTGTATGAATTGGGCTTGAATTAATCCCCAAACTTAGGAGCTCTAAAATTTGATGTTGCGCGTGAAATCGTTGGTAGTTCATTTTCTTGGAAGTTGAAAAATCCTAACAACATTGTTCAAATTTTAAACCAACCCATAGTCTTGATTCACTTAATTATCAAACATTTTTGTTTTTATATACATTGGTTTCCCATTTTATTATTACTATTAATATGCCTAATTTAGTTTGGTGGTTAAATAGAGTCCCTTTACATAGTTTAGTGAGTTCCTCTCATTTAAAAATCCAATAAACATTTTTTATTATATATATATATATAAAAGGTGAGGAGAATAAATAGAGAAAGAGATAATAAAGGGCAAAAGAAAGGAGAAAAGTAAGGAGTATAAGTATGAATAGGAAATAAAGGAATAAAAGATGCGAAAAAAAAGGGATTGAGGCTAAACAAACTAGAATTTCTAGGAGTGAGTCGGAGAACGTACTGAAGCATGGTTGGAAGGAATGACAAGATGTTTTACACTGAGAGAATATTTTTCCACCTCTAATTGCTATATTTCGCTAAAAGAAAGAGCTATGATTCGGTGGGAAAATTTAGAAAAAGCAATTGCGTCTCACATCGAAAAATGTTTCCTAAGAGTTGTTCGAGGAAAGTACAGAACATCAGTCCACTGTAGTGAAGTCCTCATGTACTATTAACATCATAAAAATCAAAATATTATTTGATACTGGTGCTGTTGATAGTTTCATTTCGCCATATGCATTAAATAGATATGGGTTGGCAACCACAAGAAAAATGATTTTATACAGGTAGAAATGTCTTTAGGAGAACTTCAGTTCATAGATTTAAGTGTTGAGGAATGAAAAGTTGATCTAGGGGTCTGTTCGATTAAGTTGAAAGTACTAGGACGAATGATCACAATGGGAAATAATTTAGTTTCCAACTATTTCCCGAGATCTTGTGTTGATTCTTAGATATCACTGCCTTATTTCCATAAATATAACAACAATCCTAATATAACCTAAAGTGTATTACTCCGAGTCATCCTTGATAATTTACCCAAAGTATTCAGTGTTATGTAGTATTCAATGACAAGAAAAGTGGTTTTCAACTTTTGGAAGGAATTGAAACTTTTAACAATGATAAAATGAAATTTTATATAATTCAATATTTGAAAGCTATGAACCCTAGGATGATACATTTTATTAGAAGAGATGGGATTTTTAATGCTAATGTATGTGTTGAAGACATATATCGAGCTCAATCCCACTTGAATCCTAATCCATTAAAGGAGTCGAGATAACTTATAGATATCAACTACAAATTTCTCACAATGAAGTTTAAGATTTTGTATATCGTACAAGTAAAGTTTGAAGTACATTCAAATTATTATATTAAATTAACATCACTTTAGACGTTAAACTTTTCTGTAACTTTTGAACATTAGAATGGAAACTATCCTAATTGTTTTTATGCAAATGAAGCATTCCATTCTTCAAGTGACGTTGAACTTTCCATATATATATCTTACTAGCTGATATATATAATCATTGATGATAAGAATTTATGAAAATATATTTTACACTGTTTTCTTATGTTAATACTTTGATTTCTATCCAAGTATATGTATAAGTGGTCTAAGAAGTAGAGTGAAGGCTTAAATTACTATAGTTGAATATTCACTAAATTGAACATTTTGAGATTCAACCATTATGTCATTGTTAAGATAGATGATTATCTATTTACAATTGTAAGGATATATCGATGTCTAAAACAAATAAAATGGCAACATAGTATTTTCGTGGAAAGGAAAACAATGTGGTTTAGGAAAGATAAATTAGGGACATTATGACACTATATGAGATGATTTATGGTAATCATTTAGGCATATATAAGGATTAGTTGGCGGAATTGCTCCAAAGAAATTAACTCTTGAAGAAAGGAAGAATGGTAATGAGAGCATGACTATGGACATTATGGCAAGACCATTAGATGTGGAGCTACAACCACACCAAAAGAGTAAGCTAGTTTGAGGTAAATTAATGGATAAAAGAAGACACTAACTATTCAAGAAATATTGGGAGAAATCATGAGTAACCAATTTGAGAGTACAATTATAGTTCACTAAAGGTACACATCAAAACAAAAACAAAATGGATGAAACATATGTTAAGATGGTGAGAAACCACCCGTAAGGTAGCAACAACACTATTAGAACAAGACGATATAGTTACCAAGAGAGTACAACGGAAAATTTCAAAGTTTGATCTCCATTGTTACCCTATTATAATCAATATAGTACCTAGGGAGGATGGGAAAAGAACGAAATGACAAACTTCTAATGATGCTAATAAATGTTAGTTATCGTATTCAACTTAGAATATTAAGATCGACAAAATAGCACCAAATGTGAGTGAGTGGAAGTTTCACAAAGCAATATAAGAAGTCAATGAAATTAGATGAAAAAGTGAATCTACAATAACGTCGATCAATTATAGGATAATTTATGTGCATAGGTGACATCTATTATAGTTTCTCCCTTTAATGGGAGAGTCACATTATAAAAATTTTCTTAAGTGACTAACTATATCCATGGATTATGGACATCATGGAGTATGATTGGGAAATTCTATCCCGTAATGTCTTAAAACTGGAAATAATAAGTAGATTACATTTGATATCCACGTCACTGAACTTACTTATAGGATCTTCCCCAAGTTGGGAAAGAGTAACGACATTTCCAAGTGAAGTAAGTGTATGCATTAAGAGAAGAAAAGAAAACCATGATGACTAGGGGTGAGAAAACAAAGTCAATTTGATAAATATGTTCCTTTTCAAATTGAAGTAAACATGGAATATTAGGAATATCCGGTATAAGGAAATAAAGGGATGTTTTCTATCAAGAAGAATTTTCTTAAGGAGATGAGCAACAGGATTGGTAAAGGTCAAAGAAATAACCCATAAGGAGTTGTGAACACTGCTAATTTGTTAAGAGTAGCAAGTGATAAATTGGGGAAATGTTTAAAAGTAAAAATTAAAGATAATAATTATACATTGTTAGAAAAGAAGATACACTTGGTGATAAGATGAGACCTAAGGACTAATGAGAAAATGATTAATGTGAAAAATAAGGGGAGGGTATAGCAGTGATGTGTTATGTATTTGGATTAAATAAGTCAACAAAATAGAAATGAAACAATGGTTTAAGGAGTGATGGTAAAGCTATTAATATCCTAGCTAGAGTTAAGACTCTAAAGGGTGAGCTTTGAAAGTAAAGAGACTATATCAAAACTGTAACATACTAATACTGTAACTATACATATCTTATAAATTGTGAATTTCTTATTAAAGGAGGAAATTATATGTTTGTCAACAATTGACATCTTGTTGAAAACATGACACTCTTAGTAGACCGAATATAATGCAAAGTGAATAATGCATTTTCAAGCAGTGACAAATTCCTTCAGTGAAAATAAACTTCTGATTAGGGGATCTTCAGAGTAGTCAATTAACTCTTCCTCCATCTCCAACATAACCCTAATGATTAGCCCTACAAAACCCTACTCCTTGGCTTCTAGATCTTAGGTTGAAGATGAGCTAAAATAACATAATAAAGAAGTTAATGTTATTATTATCTCTTGGGATCTAGATTATAGATCAAAGATAATTAGAATTAAAAGACAAATAAATAACAAGAATTAAAAGATTGGCTGGATCCATATGTAGTTTTGTATTTTAGAGTTCTTAGTCACCCTGTATTAAGAAATTAGATCATGCTTCGACTAAACAGTAAGTGTTTTGTGCTCTTGTTTCAATTCATTTCGTTTCTTTATATGCAAAGGATGGAGCATCCCTCGATTTAAAATTAGAGCCTCAATCTGTGACTTTATAAGGTGAATCGATTAATAGAGTATAGAAAATAGTGGCTACATCCTTATTGGTATATCCATGTTCGATTATTCTATATGACATTTATAACTGTGAGTTATATTTATAAGCATTTAAAACTTATTTTTGTATAATCTTACCTTGTTTTGGATGGATACTTAAGACTGTCATTTTGTACGATGACATGTGAGCATATGTTAAATTGCTTAAACATTGCTGGTACATGTATATCAATATGAAGAAAGTTTTGCTTAAACATTGTGGGTACAGAGCTACTAACATAAATTAGAATTTATGTTGTGGATATGGTATCTATAATTTTACATATCAACATAAATGATGAGATAGAAAAAAAAAAAAAAAGATTTCACTTGACTATTCAAGGTGAAAACGAATTTACAGACCTATTGGATAAACATAACCAAGTATGTTATATGAACCCAAGGATCAATATCATAGATAGCGACATGTTTGGAATGTGTAGAAATTGTTATCTAGGTAACAATTTGCTTTGAACATATTGATATATATGTTATAATTTGTGGACACGTGTTTTACATCGTAGATAATATCGTTATCAAACCAACCGCGTGATGACAAAACTCCAAGAACAATTGAGATGCACTTAGATTCCATGATAGAGTGTTAACCCTGGTCCTACTAGGAGGGGTGGAGGTGTTGCCCACCGTTTATCCTCCAAAACCTAGAGTCATGGGAGGGCTGTGCGAGTCACGCTCCCCTAGACGTGTGATGATGACTGCTGGATACCTACTGGTCCATCAGGTCGACGTAATTGATGCTGACACCCTAAGGTCTATGGATGGTTGGATCAGTAAAACTGATGCCATGGCATATTCCTATAGAGGAAGGATAGGATGGGAGTGGAAGAGATTAGGGAGGATAGGATGATTCTAGAATAGCTTGGGAACACTGTTGGGGCAAGACGTGACTACTAAATTGGTAAACCAATAAATGATCAAAACATAAATGTTAGAAGTGTTCTCACACATTAAATGAAAATTCAACTATGATACACCAACCTTATATTATTATACTAATCACTGATATAATTAATGATATACGACATAAAACTTAACTTCGGGACGAAGTTTTCTAAAGGAGGAGTGTATGTAATGAGCCAACTCGAATTATGTGGAACATAGAAATATTAGCATGCATATGGGACCTGCATATGATAGCTACATATGCATGTATCACGTGTACGACACTAGTACATGCACTAATCAATTATGAAAAGAAACTCGGTGTAGAGTAATGAGTGAATTATTGAAGTATTGAGTAAATCCCTAACTCACCATAATATAATGAATGTATTAGTTATACCTACCATTATCATAATATAAACTAATACTTTGTTCAAAGAAAATTAAAAACATTGACTTATGCAAATAAATGATGATATTTTAATAAATCCAAGATATTTATTAAATGATAATATTTTAATAAATCTAAGATATTTATTAAATAATAATAGTTTAATAAAACCAAGATATTTATTAAATAATAATATTTAATAAATCTAAGATATTTACTAAATAATAATATTTTAATAAAACTAAGATATTTTAGAAATCAAAGATATTTAGTAAAAGATGATATTTTAATAAATATCTGGAATGGAGTATGTGTATAAAAGGAGAAGAGGGGTAAACTAATGGGCATGGGTAGTGAATGGGTAAACTGACCTGGATGCTGTCAGAGGAGTTCTAACTGCGTAATTCATGAGCAGTGATTTTTAACAGAGTTATGGAGTGATCTCGATTGTTATTGGAGTTTTGGGCACGGGGGCTAGAAGACTTGTCTTTTGGATCTAGGGACTGGAGAGGTTGACCTTAGATAGACTGGGAGGAAAACGACAGTTTGGTGACGAGTGTTGGAGCCATGGCAGATCAGGGACATCTTCAAACACAGTCCCAGGTAAGTATTAATTAGTCAATTGATATATATTCTGCTTCAAAAATCCCACTCTGAATTTTGTAGTATGGATTTTGTGAATGATGGTTAAATTTTGAAAATTAAGGGCTTTACACTTATTAATTTTGTGAATGTTTGATAATTATGAAAGTTAAGGTCCTTACAATTTTGCTTTCAAGATCAAAAGAATGTCAAGGTTTGCTAGTTCAAGTGCACCCAAGGAAAAAAAAATGTTAGGCAAGTAGGTTGGGTAGGTAGAAAAGAAGTTGAGCTAATCATGTCTTTCATATTATTGAGATTATAGCTTCAAGCAAGCATCAACAAATAAAAAGAGGTAAAAATCTGTCCAATGGGTGAGGCACTGGTCTCCATTAAGCTAGAGATTTGAAAGTTCTGGACACCTCCTTAAAAGGAGCTGCCCTCCCCAAGTGGAGCCACTGTTAGTCATCAGTAACTTTTGCTTTTATAGATGACTAAATGTTTATCCTAGATTTCTAGAAACAAAGTTCATGAACATTGTGTAATATCCCGAAAGGGAAATAGACAACAATACAAGCATACGGCAATATAGAAAATTCCAGAAATAGAACATAAAGCAAATACTCATAAAAATGTCAGGAACGCTAAGCCATTTTATTAATCTGAGAATATAAAGAAATACAATAGATGATCAAAATGATAGCACCTATTCTTGCTCAAGGCAAGTGGAGAACTCTCTCAGAAAGACAGAAAATGGCTGCTTTAAGAAACTGTGTCCCAGCTGCTAGAAATCTATCGTAAAACTGCTGTTGCTGGAATAGAATGAAAACTAGGGGCTGATCCCCTTGCTGGAATGAGCTGAAAATCTGCGGACCACCTGTACTCACCAACCCAGACAAAACCCAGAAACCATATAAAAAATGGTTAGCCTCCGAAAATCACCAGAAAGTCCCTCCTCAAGGAATTACACTGCCCTCCAAAGCTCAGCGCAGATGCCCAATGATAATAGCTGAAACAGTGCCACAAACTCCTCGGGAAACCTCCTACTAGCAAAGAATGATCCTCCACTTTAGATATCAACTGAAACTTTTGCAGAAACTCCACAACGGAACACCTCCAAGTAGAACTGCATCCTCTCTCCTGTGGACCGCGCAACTGGGCTACATAGCTCCACCTCAAATAAAACAACCAACAAAACCTCCCGCAAAATACTGAAGAAATGACCTTACCCGAGCAGGCACTCGAAGTCCCCCGGGGCTAAGGGTGAGATCTCCGACCGGAGACACTCAACGCACTAAAAAGTGCTGTAGACAGGCTAAACAGCCAGCGTGCTCAAGAAGACAAAAGTCTAGCTCAAATATCATCAACAACAAGAATGCCAAATGAGAAGGCTCTCCCACCTTATATAACGTTGGCCTCTCTCCAAAACCCTAGTGTGGTCTCCCTCTCCTCCACGTGCTCCTCCTCAATTTGCGCAGAAGCTCCTAGAGGCTACGTGGGCCCCCCCTCCTCTACGTGGTGTTGGACCCCCATGACTCCCCATAGGACATAACGTTGTGCTACTGAGGAGATACTTTATTTTTCTTAAGTGAGTTAGAACCCTCTTTTCACTTTTATTCATTAATAAACTATAGTCGACAAAACTATACAAAAATCGAATATTCCAATTAGCTGTTGCTAATTAGGAATATTACAGTCTCCCCCGGCAAAATGTTGCTTGTCCTCAAGCAACTGAAGTGATGGATGCTGCAGAATCTTCTCATTCTCCCAAGTGGCATCCTCATCCAGCAAAAATTGCTTGTCCTCAAGCAACGCTTGGACAAGCCTCCTCTCTAGCTGATGCTCCCCACCGATACTGCAAAATGTGCCTGGGTCCCACTGAAACCTCTCTGACCTCTGCATCACCCTGATACGAAGGGATATCTCAATGCCAGGATCCCAAAGTGACCTCTCACAGTACCAGCCAACCAATAATCCTCCCGGATCCCATCGCCACCGTGGCCAATAATCGCACAAGTCCCACGGCTCGGACTGTGCACTGCCTCTAGCTATGACCAATGCTCTAAGAGGTGAAGACCACCAACAAGCATCAATGCTCCCGGGCTCCTGCTGCGTTGTACCTGTAGCTGCATATGCTACCCCTCCAACTGCATACCAACTCATCACCTCTCTCCAATCCAAGTTGTGACTCAATCCCATGCTGATCCTGCTCTCCTGAAATCGGGATGGAGTGCTGAAGACACGATGTCCTGTGCCGCCTTGCCAGCTGGAATCTATAACCTCTGTTATGTCCAAGGGCCCCGGCTCGACTGTGCTCCCTACGAAGAATACCGTACCATCTAGAGGGTACCAACTCATGATCGCCCGCCAGTCCATCCTGGAAGAAGAATCCGATGTAGCAATAACAATGGCATATGGAACACGCCTGAAGTGTTGACGCCAACCCGTAATCAACTCCCACTGCTCTGCCCTGTCTGCCAATGAGAGCTGCCTGTAGAAGGAAACCCCTCTCTCTATAATGGGCCAAAGTGGGCAAGATATGCTGCAAGCTCCATTGATGTACTCCTGTAGAGTACTACTCACTGAAAGTATTGCAGCTCGACCGACTGTATGTACATCTATTTGTATCTCATCAATGTGTCGGCCAAAAGATGAATGCTCCACCATATCCAACAGCTCCTGCTGTCTACTAGCCCCCTGCATAACAATCCCATCAACCTCCAACATCTCTAGAGGATATGGATCTGCAACTGCCGTCATTGTACTCAGTGTCAATGCATCTGACTGCTCCTCCTTAATGGCTGACCCCACGGTTAGCCGCATATCCACCACCGACTCGATGTGAGCCTCCATCTGGCTCTCCCCCAAAGGACTATCATGCATGATGTGCATTGCATCCTCCTCTACTGACTCAGGCCCCATCACATATAGCTCTGACTGGATCGTCACAAGTGTCTCATCGCCTAGAGCATCTCCCATAGAGTCCCCTGATTGCTCACCCTGTATACTGGAATGCAGCTCTGATCTACTGTCTCCATCCCTGCGTGACTGCTCTCGCTCCCCAGAAGCGACCTCAACTGATCCTGTGGACTCATATGAAGAAGAGTCCTCACCCTGGCATACAGGAGGAAGGCCCTCCTGTTCTTCCTCTGCCACCTCATCTGCATTGAATAGGCCATCCACCCTCTCGATGAAGTGTCGATACAATGTCTGGAGTCTAGACGCATGCTGGAATGCTACCTCTGCTGAACCCAGTGTCCTCTGCTCATGCATGATCTCAACATGCCCTGAGGGAAGAATGATGCATGTCTCCCTCATGACCCGCTCCCCGGGTGTAGGCTCAGCGATGACTGATGTGCCACCCCTGTAGAGGATCATCTCATCCCTCGACCTATGGTTGTCAACTAGCAAAACAACCCAGTGCCACTGCTGAGAGGTCTCTCGCCTAGTGTGCTGAGTGTCATCCAAATATCTTGGGTGAGCCTCGCGTACCTCGCTGCTTATGCCCAAAGTGCCAAAGGACAACAACAAAATCGACTGTGCCAGTGAGTGATGTAGAAGAGGGTCGGATACGTGAGTCCCCACTAATACCATCAAGTATCGCTCATATGTCTCCTCATCGATCCTGGGTGAACTACTCCCAAAGGTAAGCCTGGTGTCCTTATCTGTGAGTCTCCTTGGATGCAACACTCTAAAACCCTACTGTGCAGCACTGTATGCCCTCGCATACCACTGATCATCCATGTACTCCTTGACATGCCACTGGACATTGAGGCATACCTCTGTATACTGCTGGATACCCCAAGCTACTGTTGCACCACCCTGTACCGTCTCGTGCCATGACTGTGTCCCGGCATCGGTCACTCCTCACATGCTCTCAATGTGATGTAGGACACTCCTACTCCACAATGCAATCCCACACACTACGGTACAACACCATGCAACTCCGTGTCCACCGGAAGTCCACTGCTCAATGCTAGAGGCTCCCACACATCCCTGGATGTGGTGTCCTAGAGCTGTGCCTCTACATGTTGGACTTCCTCCAATTGGTATCATCACCTCCACCGTCGTATCACTATACCCGCTGACCAATGGATCATCACTCCAAATCCTCCTCGAGGGGTCCGAGAAGTGAATCTCCCTATGTGTCAGTAGTGTTACCACCACTGCTCGGCTCCGCTGCATCCTCTGTGCCCCACACAAAGGTGAAGAATCCTTGGCCCCATACAAGGCGCCATCTGGTGGCCTGCCAATGCCACCTCCTCCGACAGGCTCCTGCCAAGGTATGTTGACCACCCCGTGATCCCGTGTATAAGTGTCATACCAAGACAACCTAGGAAGTCTTCCCATAAACTGGTTGGCCACTGAAGCTAACCAAAACTCCCCTAGCAAATGTGCATGCTCAACTGCTAGGCTAACTGTACCCTCCAAGACATAGTCAATTGACCTGCCCGGAAAATGATAGGTGATCCCACCTAGATCCCAATGCCAATCTGGGGTTCCTGTACTCCCAGCACCTGGAAACTCCTGCTGAACTATACTTGGGTCCACCACCATCTCCATAACCCACTCCACCGGATACCAACTCAAAATCTCTCGCCATCCAACCTCAACATGTGGATGTTGTACCCTGTGCAACTCTGGTCGTCTCATACCGCTATCCAAGTCAACGTATGAGATCTGACTAGGTGGCTCCGTCTCTCTCTCTCCAATGGGAAGAGGTAACCCAACAACGCTGCTAGTCCCGTCCATGCATGCTTGAAGGGGAATGAACTGACGCTCCAACGTGCCCTCTGGTGGTACCATTAGGGAATCCAGTCGTTCCCCAATGCAAGCCAACTTGGCCGCCGACTTGGCACAAGCCACTCTCATGCCCTCCAACTCCTTGTCCTGCAACAAAATGGCCTCCCGTACTGACGTGGCCTTCCCTTTCAAAACTCGAAGGTCTGCTCGAAGCCGATGATACCGCTGTCTGCGACCATCATCCAATCCCTCTGTATCTCCTAGTGCCTCATCGAATGTGGATACATCTCCTGTCGCCTCACCCATATGTTGTGTGCT